>JTDE01000637.1:89972-107117 GCA_014338405.1 Paragonimus skrjabini miyazakii
GTATCGTTTAGGAGGGTTTACAACATAAACCAGAAACACATCTGCACACTTGTCAGACATTTTCCTATAGAAAGGTGAACCTTATAAATTAACAAAGATATGCTAAATAAACCGGATAAATCAGAGAATACCGTGGAGGAGAAAATACTCTCAGTAAGGGTGGTTGCTCCAGCAGGGCCAATTCCTTGTGAGCCATTGACACTGTAACATCAGTACATAACCTAACTAGGATCGTAGCACTATTCAGTCATTCATGTGGTTTTAAGTTACACACCAACTCGTACGTAAACAATAATTTCACCAACTGATGAATTATTCGATTGCATTTAAGGTTATGCCATTATGTTTGGCTTAGACATGTACCAGTTATTCGTGCAGGAAGTTAATGTTTTTTTCCTCAAAGAAAACTTTTAAACCATTAGACAAATTTAACATAGGACACTTGTTTTCCAGCAATTATATAATCATTTGAACATAGCTGCCAGTTTCGATGTGTACACACACAATGTATACTTTCAGTAGCTATTCAACTGGTTCCGCCTTTCACATTTTCAGTACACAATAAAATAAATCTCTTCTATATCATATCTGTTGTAAAGAGACGTCTGGGTTGTTTAACACTGGTGAACCAAATTAGACTGATGCAATTGTACTGTGATTAGCCTGATAATTAATCACCGAAAACGAGCTTGGTCGCCACATTCTTTCTGTGTGTCTGCTTACACAATCTCATGTGATAATGGGAACTACAACTGAATGTCAAAATTTCAGACGGTTATTTGTTTTGAATGCCAACAACCGGTCAGCTGTTGAAGTGGGGGGGGAAATACCATGAACACTCAAACTTCCAAATTCCTAGAAAAACTGTCCAGTTTGTAATCAATTTTAGTTGGTCACCTTTCAAGTTTAACCGCGTTCATCCATATGTGTTTAAGGTTTTGCTACATCTATTTTGGATATCACTTATAGCTTGTGTGAGTCTATGATCAGTTCCACGATAACGGTAGTGTTCAGCGTTTGCGGAGAACACGTGTCAGTAGCCAAACTACTGGGTGAAACGGAGCCGCTACTAAATCCCTGACCTTTAATGTCGTTGCCAAGTGATAACAGAAGGTTATCTACCTTGATTCTGAACAGCCTGTTGTTGGTGTGTAAAGATATCTTTGGTTGAACCACTGCAAATCTTCGACGACTGTACATTACGTCATGGAAGCAGATGCTCTTTTCAGCTTCCTGGTTCAGGCGTAGATGAATGTGAGTGTACAGTCCCACGCTAGAAGTGCATTTATTTCAAATTCCTCTTCGTTTTGTACCCCTTCTGGGGCTTTCTCATCTAACAGACAATGGATCACTGATCAACAGTTCAGTACACAATCCCCACTTGGATTTGAAACCAAGTCAAAAGCGGAGGATTGTAATATTTATTGTCTAGCAAAGTTATCTACATTTCAACAGCTGTACGCTGAAATGCTGTTGTTTACATGTTAGAGTCAAACAAGGTCAGGGAGAATAAACTATAAACTATGTAAATGTGCACAAGCGGTGAAAATGATTGCCTACCACGATCATTTTAGTTGACAATCATGTTCTCCTGTTAACTGAGAATGTTTGCTATCTGCTGATAACATTAGAGAACCAGAGCAGCCGCTGAGTATAGGTAGCATAAACGACTTTGAAAACACATCATGATGACTCAATGTCTAGGAGTTTTCGATCACATGCCGCTTATTGATTTATGAGCAGTGAATATAGTCAAGGCAAATGTTTCTTAAGTGATTGGTCGAGCCAAACTTTGACGACGGCTGCAATTCGCCGAGGCTATTGTTATCCACAGTCTGCGAATAGAAGGACATGGTCATCAGTCTGAAATGACCGTGGTGAATGAACAATTACGTTGTGTGTATTCTCTTCACTGCCCCCCATCGCATATTGTCGTACAATCGACGATGCAATCTACTGCTACCGAGTTATGTTTTCAAATTCATTTCGGGGGACAACTGCATTCAGTTCCACAAAATTTATCAACAATTCGGTATCAGAATATAGCAGATTACAGCATTTTTGATTACAATCCCAAAAATACAGTAACATAGCTTGCACCACACATACCCACAATCATATTTTCGAAAACCCTGACGAGGCAAACACGCATGTGAAGCGAGTTACCAGCCGCACTAGCAACTACTGTTTTGCCTGTGAAATCAAATTATTGGCTTCAAACCCCATACCTTTTGTGACATTATCCTTATGAAGACAACTCATTCGATTGGGCAATATCAGACCCGGATGCCGCCAGCCGGTTGGCCTTGTTCGGCCGTCGTCCGATTGTGGCCTCGTTTCAAACCATGAGGGTATCAATGTTTTTGTGCCTGTGTGCGTGTGTGTTGTGTGTGTGTATGCAGAACGGAACTATGAGGATTGTCTATCTAATAGGTGCGTGGTGCGTCCGAGCTAAGCCAGAGTATCCAGAAATTGCCGCATATCTGAGACGATTATTCTATTCATGCACCCTTTGAACTAACTAGCGTGTGCTAGAAGCGAGGGCAAGCCGGCAACACTTTGTAACATATGTACGAACGCACACAATTTGGAGGAGTTGCAACTTTCGGGTATAGTATCGCACCTATGTAAGCACATGCGTGTGTGCGCACGCGCGTTGATATGTGTGTAAGTGTACGCATACACACATTCTCACACTTTAAACAAGGCCTAGCAAGCCGTTCGGTACTGGGCCCAATGTAGCTATTGATTGTCCAAAAATGAGAGTCGTTTTTCACCTTAGCCGGTAGTTCGATCGAACCAGAGCCGGTAGGCTGTGTACACAGCCCGAGTTGGCGCGTTGCCCGGTTTTTGTTTTTTTGCCGTCTTTTAGTTCCATCATGTTGGCATCTCACAATTAAAGGCCAACAATCCACACGCACATGCATACATACTGGTATGCAATCGGTCCATCCGATTTCTAACAGACGTGAGTTAATCTTCGAACCACCTACGCATGCGTGCTAGTCGACGCGCGCGCGTACACCCAACGGGATCCACAACCAATCACATCGTAACGTTGCCAACTTAGCTCGCTCCAAATAGGGGACGCCAAGGTAGTGCTACATTGCATCCCCTTTTGATAGCTGAAATTATACGGTTTGACAAAACTGCAGGCCATATTTTGGGCTTAATAGCAAGGGCGCGTACACACAAGCCAACGTGGTTGTTTATTTAAACAGCAGCTTCACAACCTACACTCATTGTTGTTGGTTGATTGGGCGAGTTTGATCAGAAACGGTAGATTCAACCAGTCAAGGCAACGGCTCAAGGTGAAATCGAGCGGCCTGGTGCATGGGCCACGAACGCATTCGCACGGCAGACTAGTATCTGTTCATCACAAGCATGAACACTGTCGAACGCGAACGCTTATCAGTATCCCCTTGTCCAACCACCCAGTGCCAACCGGCACAAACGTCACCATGGACACAGTTGTTCAGTCGTCACAAACTCGACCTTACTGTTAAGTTGTTTTGGATTGTAACTATCCTACTAACGGCTACTTTCCACACAGCCTCCGGACTGCTCACGGGATTGTCAGAATCACCCCAAGGTAAGTGTGCGCTCTATTGCTACTCCAACATAATTGCACTGTATGACTAACTGAGAGAAATTCGGTTTTTAAAATGGAAACTTAGCAGCCTACACTAACTATGCAAACGTGTAGTTTATCCGAGTTGGTGTTATTGTCATTTCAATGACACTGTTAACTAATGGCGTACCGTGAGAATAGTTTTGTACAAAGCTTGTTATACTACTGGATTTGGTTGTCTTATAACTGGACCAACAGCCAAATTATACATGAATCATGTTATCACTCTGTTTCGCATAAGGCAATCCAAAATCTGTCTAGTAGATTTTACGTGTTACCGTTGTGGTTTCTAGTCAGAATCAATAGTTGTATTCTTATGCACATAGAAATCGATTAACAATATTTTCCTCCTGCGGCGGACAACTGAATAAATCTGTCCACCACGAATGCGTGACAGCTCTAGGTAGGTTTACAATTTTATAATGGTGTAGGCTAAACTAAGAATGCTTCATTAAGATTGGCTAATGAAAGGTTTAGCAATTTTGTGTTCACGAATCTTTTTCGTTAATGTGCGCATCGTTAACTGTTTTATCTGTTCAACCTGCCAGTTTATTGTAGGTTTTTCGTGAATGTTTTCAACCTCAGAAATTATAGATAAACATGATTTCAATGCAGGCTACAATAACCGTTGGGTAAATTGTATAGCATTCTCGAACGAAACCTCCACAAACACTCCTTCCTTCTCATTTTTCTCATCTTGTACATCCTTGTCAATGTTGGGACTCAAAGTTTCCTTGTCTTCTGAATATACTACACCGTTGTTTGTTGAGAATAAGATAATTGGTTTAGAACAGAACAGACATCATTTCAGCTCTTCTGGGAACAAGTATGACGATTCACATTAAATGAAGTTGTCCGTAACTCACCGTTCATGAATATGTAAAAGTGTTTGACAAGTGCTTTGGCTCCGACTAAGTCAACTACACTCTCTTGATATCGAGCGCGATTGCCTGAAGATAGACGGACACATGTTTGTACGTACCAAGCGAAGAATCAAACTGCTTCATTTTGATGAGCGCGCTCAGATAAATCAGCTCACGATAAATACTTGCGTATTTTTGTCGGCTTTGAGTATGACTGATGAATTGTGGTACGCCTCATAGACTCACCTCAATACAGTACAGAATAGTTACCAGTCTGCACATGTGCAGCAAGACCACTGGGACTCAACTGAGAATACAGTGATATCATACCGACGCACAATTTATTTGGTCGTTGCAAATCGAACACAGTGTTGACAGGGTGGAGTTCCCAGTCAAAGGGGTATCAGTTGTAAGCATTTTTCGGAAAAAATGACTGTAAGTTTTGGTGCATTAACGAGGTCGTCTTCAATCATCAACTCGGCTTGAGTTTCCGCTCTTAGTGAGGCCGCTGTTAAGTTATCAGTATGCTTGTTACTTCCATGAATTTGAAATTCATCAGATGGGTTACGAACGTGACTTATTGCAACATGAAGCAACTGGGTTCTTATGACTTAGTGTCAAGACAGTATGTTACAAGTGAACTATAACTCGTACGAGCCAAAAATATACCACACAGATTGTCGACATGTAACGCACAGTTTGCTCATCTCACTATAGATATAGTTTGATAAGTTTGAACTGTCCAGGCAACCAGTCTGAGAGCTAACCAACTGATACATAAATATAAAAAGATCCAAGAAAGAAATTGAAAGTGGACAAGTCAAATAAATCCACTTTATTCACCAGCTGGATTTCCCATTCCCAAATATCATGGAAATAAGAGCTCAAACAAGACACAATGACTACCACGTTTTCCGTGAGTTTACAAAATGCGTACACGCATAAATATGGTCAAGTTTAAAATGACTTTCGGTTGGTTGGTTACTCAAAGGTATCTCTA
Source organism: Paragonimus skrjabini miyazakii (assembly GCA_014338405.1). Lineage (NCBI taxonomy): Eukaryota > Metazoa > Platyhelminthes > Trematoda > Plagiorchiida > Troglotrematidae > Paragonimus > Paragonimus skrjabini miyazakii. The sequence continues at coordinate 95,467 of JTDE01000637.1, forward strand.
ATTAGTGAAGAATAACTCGAAGTGATGAATTTACAGAAACAATTTGTTCTCTAACATTGTTGATCGATGTGCCTATTCTTTTATACAAGATTTGTCATTGTTTACTGTACTAATCAGATTTTACTAACGAGTTCACCGTAAGTGCTGATACTGTTAACAACTGATCATATCTGTGGATATTTAAAGGCTCCAGTCAATAAAACTGTGGTGTTTATTACTAGTCAGTCTACCTTACAATAATGGTTATTCATATAGTGATAGTTCTGTACACAAATACAAAAGTGGTTTCCCGTACTCAACTCAACCCAGAGATGACCATCCAAGCCAATAAGTGTTATCGAAGTTGTCAACAAGGTTTGATTAAAACTCTTTCGGCCAGATTTCACATACAACTGGCGGCATCTGCCTCAGATTGGACTATCGTAGTGACTAAAACTAAAAGGTGCCTGCGCATAACATTCATCCCAGGCGTCTTGCGCTGCACCACCTGCGGTTCAATTCATACATCATGTATCCAGTGTAAACCCAAAAAAATAAGACCAGGATTACACACCAACACACACAACATCAATACATTAGCAGCTGCCTATCTCGGACAAAGCAAACTAACACTCAGACAACACCGTCCCACACTGACTAGGGCAAAATCATCGACTGAACAGAAGCCACTCTCCCCTGAGCACGTTACTGATTGTGTCTGGTGACGAATCAACGGGCTTATTTTACGTAATGAAGTAGTGAATAGTACTTTAATACCTGACGAACTACGAGCCAGTCAGTTCGTTATATCGTTTTTCTGCACCCATTCTTGTATACCATTTTATATATGTACTGAATTGCAGGAAATTTAAACGTACAAACTGTTGTACTCCAGCTCACTAATACAGATTATCTTGTCTCTTGATTTTGTACGAATGTTATACATAGGTTAGTACTTCCGAACCATAAACGAAACGGATATGGGAAAACATATTGTGCGTTGTGCTAATGTTCATTATTAAGTAATTCCTTGGTTAAACCACAACGAGTTAGAAACCAAAAGAGCTATCGGTTTCGCAAAAACGTGTACGATTAGAATCCCACCCCCCAATGTGCGCGAACGCATTAGGGGGGTTCAAAATTATGGTTACCAGACAAGGAGAAACTAACTGATGTTTATTCCAGAATCGTTTCCTCATCATGACATGATGTCATTCTGGTTGTGCTGATTCACACGGAAGGGTAGCTATCTGGTTGTGATATTTTTCTCCTTTGCATGAGTTATTGTGAAAATAAATCGTCTTAAATTTCACATTTTGATTGAAAAATAGATTAACTTATCAGGAGGTCAAAACACAGGCGAATGTTTTTCACCGGTCAGATCGGATAATTCAGTATGAAATTAACAATACTATGATCAATATGATTGTCTCATGATAAAATAAACTGGAGTTTATCAGTTGGTCGTGCTACAGACATGGACTACTTACTAGCTCTGTTGGAGAAGAAACAGGAGGCTTGTACTAGTTTTTTGGAATGGGACCACCTTAAGAGTTTATGTGACAGAAAAGAATGTGCTAAAATGTGGATGATGCCTAGGTTGCGCAACCAATAGTTGCCATTGATCTAAATCCACAAAGAAAACATCTATCTGTGAGCAGTAATCATCCTTTTCGAGGCTTTAACCGTTGGTAAGATGAAGAGGTATTTCACTTGAAGGCAAAGTGTGTTATCACCACTTCCTTCAACAGCATCTTGTGTTTTCAGACGAGGGAACTACTCATATTAGAAAGTAATTACCCAAATTTGCCTGAAAATGTGTCATACACAAAGCAGAATAATTAGCCGTGTCAATATTAAGCACTTACGTTGTTTAACGTAGTACTGCAATATGACGTGCTGTTTTACTACAGTGCTTTGCCACGTCGATTGGACAAACTTCTGACGAAAAACGATAAAACGATGGAACCAAAGCTCCGCAGGTTTTGCGCCAAAACAACCACTAAGACAGTCATCTAACTGCATATCTTAACATACTGTTATTTTAGAACAAACAGCTTTGTTTGTGAGTAGTATAGTGCGTATATCGGGGAACTGAAGAGCGGATCTCAACGCCAGCAAGACGATAGACCAGAAGCGACTATTAGAATAGTGTGTACGCAATATGGGGGACGTGCCACCGGGCAAATGACAATATACTATTGCCCAGTGTGTTATAAATGCACGTCAGTCGTACAAATGAGTGTACGCGTTCGTAGTCTTATGTTTTAAGATAACCTGTACGGGATTTCTGGCAATAAACAACTTCGCAGGCCAAGCCTCTTTTGCAGTTACAAATCTGTTACACCTCGTATATCCTCTATGGGATTTAGATCAGGAGTGCAGGTAACCCAAGAAAGAGTATGTCTAAGTGATGCACGACGTTTGATACGAGTGGTTATCCTGCGAGCAAATTACAGTCTTCTGTCAAGTCAAGAAAATTAAGCTTATCAGAAATGACCACAGAGTTTGAACACAAGCATGGTGACTGAAACGCGTCTCTTATTTCATCATGCAAGTAACATCTTCATGCGTCGAGATTGAATTGCTTTTCACATAACTAAAGCAAACAAAGCGCAACCAATGATTTCGAGTAACGTGCAGTTTAACCCATATTATTTGATGCCATATTCGTCGCTGGTTTGGCCAAATGATCTCATTCATTTATCTGTAATTCAATCCCGGAGTTTGGTTAACATCTATTTCACAGTGCTGTGAACAACTTGGACTTAACTGTTACTCTAAGCTCCGAAACATCACGATGTCACTCGCTTTCCTTATTTTGATGCGACTACTCGTTGTCTGTATCGCTTTGACTGCACGATTGCCTTCGGCCTCCTCAAATACTGCTCAATAGCATTTTCAGACCTCTGTCTTCATTTGACACATCTCTCGTGTGCTCGGCAGCACTTATTGTAACGTTGAAACCTTCGAACGTTCCAACTTATTCTGTTCACTTTTCCGTTGAATATCACAGATAATCGAGATGTAAGTCTAATTACGTGACAGTAGGTTCCCTCTCAACCTGCAAAGCGAATGAAGAACTGCAGTTCTGACTGGATCACCACGAATAATTAGCACTCAGTAGGTGCGTGACCGGTTGATGTTGATTTAGGGCATCAGTATAGTTTTTTCATGATTATTTTCCAAATTATTGTACATAGTTTACTTTCTGTGGAGGTTATTCAAACAAAAATCGGCTTCCAAACCGTCGAGGAGGACTTTTCTTACGGTTACTATTAATTTGATAATGAAAACTATATTTCTTACAGATTAAGTGTTTCAATAATTTTGTTACGATAGTATTAAATGCATTATTTGCAACAGGTGAATCGGTCAACATAAACAAATTTATCAATTTTCCATGAAATAACGTCAGATGAAAGACAGAACTGATAAATTTGAGTTCCGTTGAACTTTAAGCAACATTTCAATTTGTTTGAAATACACGATGAATGCACCAAAAAAGTGCATTTGTACCGTCGCCCCGTTCATTTTGAACTAAATAAGTGTTTGTACTTTGCGTTGTATCCAAAATGCGCCGTTGAGTTATGTTATGTGTCAGGTGCTTTTGAGTGTGTTGGTTAATCAGATGGTACCAAGTTTCGATGATGTACATCCTCTCCGAATGCAGTCTTCAACAATTATCCTGTTCCTAGGAAATAAACATGCTCCGAATTGCTGAACTGAATCCGCCTACCTGCCAGAATCGTCTGATTTCCTTACGGGTGGTCTGATGTGCCACGAATGTCATCAGATATAGTTGCCATTCTGTCAGCAGTGGCCAAGATAGTCCGAGAACAGAGGGGTGAAATTTGGAACCACAATGTGGCCTTGCCTACTGCTTGATGAAAATAACGCAATCGAAGAAAGGTTTGTTTTTCGGTTTCTGTCAGTTTCTGTCGCAAATTCGTGACGGGAATAACTGATGGGCTATGCATTAGAACTGGACTTGTGATAGATGAGGCGGATGACCTTCAATGAAACCAATCTGAAAGCGACTGGTGGCAAATCCACTGTGCCTGCAAGGTTTACCTATTCTATGAGAAGCTCCAGTTGAAACTATCAAAATCACTGATCATCCACCAGTGATAAAAATGGCGCTCAGTTTGTTACGTTAACTGTGCTGCTGAGTAATATTCATTGTGGAATTACCACTTGGAGTCAACAACAGGACTATTGTACCTATTCCCGAGATGATTGGCTGAACTGTTCATTACACGAAGATAATTGGGTCGGGACTAACGTCGCAATTGGTGGCGTGGTGGTTACCCCGCTAACATCACGAATATATATCAGAACTTACATGCTGAAGATAGCAAGTATATGAACTACATATCGATGAGCTCCAGTAGGAATGAAACTCCGGCCTAGTGTTTCTTTCTGAAAAATGTTCATATTGAAAAGTATAAATCTCTGATAGCACGTTGAAAAATATTCTGGTGATTTCAGTCCGATTGAATAGTACTGATCACAAAGTAATTGGTGAGAATAAGTCGTTATCGTTTTTTTTTCTCGACGTAGTCGCGTGATGTGAAAATTATCCACCGATAACTGTAGCTGAAGTTTGTGAGGTGGTAATTTGGCTTTCTATCATAGAAATAATGGTCACTATACATACCGGGCTTCAGCTCCGGTTAGAGATACAAATGCATCTGACAAACTAATTTTTATATGAGCAACACACAAGCTTACTTTATTTGTTCGAACAGATCTGTGATCAACTGTGATTAGTATTCAAAGTATAGTTATAGAACCCGTTGGCTAATCCTCAGAATAATGAAGTAAAACTTGGGACATTTTTAGTAAAATTGAAAACTAAAGAAGTGTGTAACTCAAGAGATTGACAAACAAACCGATTCCGTAGAAATTCTGTTAAGCTATCTTGGTCTTCTCTTAGTTCACTGATGTTCAATTTTTTCAATACAGCAGACAGGCGGAAGCTGGTAGTCGTGTATCAAACAACCGGCGATGTTAGTGTAATAATGTGTGATTTACGTAGGTACAAGACAATTGGGGATGACAGAAAACGGCAACCAACAGCAATGTCAGCCACACTGGTCAAATTCATAACAATGAATAGGTTGTTTAGAAGGATGGGTAAATAGAATTTCGTATATCAGTGGATATCAAGTTGTTGAAAAACTGAATACCAAAATAAAGTTTTCGACAGTAAAGTTAGTTACGACGTTCAACAGGAACAAAATGATGAAATGAAAAAAAAATAGGTATATGGGTGAAAGTTGACTGACTTGCGCTCTGTATAAACGCAGTCGACTATATATAGACAGACAGATATCTTTTTCATACGTAAGTCAGCTTTGACGCTAGCCAGGCAAACTATGAAAAGATGGTTACTGTATAACACGATTAATCTTCTCATATGTTTACATTTAAATAAGCCCAATTCCATGTGTTTCGTGTTTTACTCACATTTAAGAAACGGTAAACCACCAAAATGAAGCAGTGAAGCCAGGACTAATTTTATGTATTAAACTGAAATTTTTGAGACAGTTCATAATGCCAAGAATCCTGTCATGGTACTCTCAATAACCGTGAGCAATTGTCAGTACATTTGACATCCCAGATACTTTAATACACAACGTGGTATGTAGTACTACTCGGCCTAAATTTGGTCAAGCTTATGTCTTTCACCTGGGTAGAACGCTTCAATAGCGATGTTCTACAATGGCCTGACTTGTATATTTCGTTGTTTCTCACCATTCTGAACATTCTGCACTATTGTATGTGGATGAACGAAAAGGAATGTATCAGGTTTCCGGAGCATTATGGCATTTTCGACGGAGTGCAGATGTTCATCAGCTACCAATTTAAACACATGTCTAACGAGATTGTCTCGAGACGTAAGCTTGATAAATATGAGTGAAAACCTCTGAAGATTGGAAGCTCAGCGGCATACTAAACTGAACGTTGACATATTGCCAAGCTGGTTAAGAATTTTCCTCAAACTTTCAATTTAAATCAGTTAGTTTACTTCGGAAGTTTGAAAGTGGTGTTTGCAGGCATTTCTTGTTGACCTATCAGTAACAGTAACAAGGATCGTCTTTCATGTTAAACGATTATGAAGATGGGATGGCTAGTCAATCGATGAATCAAGAACTAAGCTTGATGACGTCTGTACAACATTCCGACATAACAGACTGAAACCACCATCGGAACAGCCCGTTACTGTGAGAAAAAAGATCTACGTAGGGCTAAATTTGAAGGATGATTACATTGTAAATCAGATAACGCAAGGGTTAGTAAGTTCACTTAAACAAATATGAAACGAAACTAATTTCTGGCTAAAACTCAGAAACGACCTATGGTTTCACTCAAAGAAAAACAGTCTGTCGACACCATTTCACACTGTGTCCACCAATATACCTATACCTGCGAAGAAATTTACATGGAAAGAACCGAAATACGCTTGATCTCCAAAGCGAAGGAACGTTTTCCTAAATGGAAGTCCGTCTTACCGAAGAACAGGAATTTGGTTGAAGCAAACAAACAACCAGTGTCCACAAGCGTTGGACATGTCCTGACCATTGGTGACGTTTTCGACCCAGCCTGTGCATTCAGAAGTCTATTACTTCATTCTGTTCTTGCAGTCTGCTAAGGCGGTCTCAACCAGTCGACTGAAAGTTGCCTTGTGGGTTCAGGTGTAACTGTTCGTGACCTTGACGCTGTCCTGGACTTAGTGATCTTCCTTAACCACCGAATGACTATCCATCCCATCTCCCCAATTGTTTGATGAGAAAACCATTCATGTTATTGTGAATGTGGTATTGATAAATCGATGTAAAATGCTCGCATTTACCGCTTTCGGTGTCCCAACTGTTTTGTTAAAAAGTTTAGTTCGTAAAAACCACTTTTGACCCCATCCGCAATGTTTCTTGTGAAACAGGTGCCGCTGAATTGCTACGAGCTGTGCGTTTGGGAGAGCAGGCTTATGTAGAAACGGTTTCTGGACGTTGTAGAACACGGTTGGATGAGTCTGGCATGCCACGACCTACGGACGAACTTCCGCAGGCCTATTCAGTTTCACGCGGACTTAGTCTGTTCATCGAGGGCCAACGACTACAGACAGGTGAGAGAGTATGTGTGGGTATGCACATCCTTTTCTATATTAAACTGTTTTAAACACCGAACAGTCGGAAAGACATAAGTTCATAAGTACTACATTTCCAATATAACCGAAAACTTCTGTGTCTGTTGTTAATTCCGATATTAGTCCGGTTGTCTCTTAGTAGGCAAGCCAAAGAAGGACAAAACAAACCATGATATTGAGATTTTTGAATAAGCATTATGAAACAATGCGATCGATTTAAGTTTCGGTCTACCCATGTGCGTAACTGTGACTGTCAAAGAGACAAACCAGATACAGTCGCATTAAGAAGTTAATGACGTTTTGCAAGTAGTCTAATTATCCGTTTCAGCTTCTTCATAGCGAGAAGTTTCTTTTTCACGTATCCAGGTAGGTACAAAATATTCGGAAAACATACCACTCCCATAATTTACGGAGCTGTCGATTAGGTAGTGAAATAGATGTATCATTTTCTATTGCGACAAAAACTGTGTGAATTTAACCATTTCATCCGATCGTCTGGTATGATTATCGTTAACTTGATATTTTGATTGGGACGAACGATATGATGGCTACATTATATCAATAAGTAAATATTTGTTTACATAGTATCACTTTGTGACACCATTTAGGTATAATGCGTGAATTATGAATATATCGGGAGAGAGTGAACAGTCCTGAGATCAATCGTTGACAATACAATACTCACTAATCGATGACTTCCATTTAAGTTATTCATTAACGAAAATTCGTGCACACTCTTCAATACAATATACTCTCGTTCCACGTAACTCCGTCCCAACTATCCAAGAATTCTGTGAATCAAACGCCACGTCGTTATTTCGCAGATTCAAACAACAGAGAGTGCAGGTGCACTGGGTGTATGAAAGAGTAATTATAGCTGATTCAGCTTTATCATAATGGTGATCTGTGCATCCAGTCGTGTTCAAATACATCACGTTGTTTTGTCCAGGTTGTTGGTAGAGTGTACGTATCACGTGTTTGCGAAGACTACTCACCAGTCCCCGAAATCGGTCCACAAGAACACATACAGTGGAGAAATCGACGTAAAACACCCTGTGATAATTATCCTAAGACCAATCACAAAAAAATACACATGAACATTATGTTACACAAACAGATCCACGCAACCTGCCAGTGTGTACTCTGGTAACTAATCAATAAGGATACGGACTTCGGTTACGAACTCCAGGAATTTCAGCTGATCTTACCTGAAAATGGTAAAACTTGTACATTTTGGTTTTATCTTTAGTGAGTCAGAGAAAACCCTTCCGACTGGTGGCATGCCAGATGGATTCATGGTCATCAGTATCAAAGTTCATATGAGACGGTTCCAAAGAAATGTATTTTGCAGCCTGACTTACAAAACAATATTCACATAAACAAGAATATATGTCAAAAGTCTTTAGTTTTCGTGTAAAACGCCTATCCTGCTGTTGTTTTCCACTCAAAGAAGACAATTCCTTGCGTTCTAGATTTTCAGGGTTTTGGGGTTTTGTTTAATTAACCACGGTTCATTTTCAACTCATGTGACAAAACAAAACCGATCCCACGACTTTGTAAATCAACAAAGAGTGAATCTGTGTATTTTCTGGGCTACTTGTAACGTCAAAGGTCTGGAAAATTGTATAATGTTGGTGAGCGTTTAATACAAGCAGAAATATCTGACAGTCCTAGGAAATTTAACTAAATTCGGATGATACCGTTTCAGTACTAGCTAGAAGAGGGTTTTAGCCTACTTTTTGCAGCAAAATGAACTCTAGCACAACAACTATGTTTGTCAAAGTTGATTTTGTCACATAATTTAAACATAGACGGTGATCTCACGAAAAAACATCAATGATGGAAAATAATTAGTCATCGTAAGAATATGACCAGCATATCAACTGCAAGAAATGTTTGAAAGTGAAAATTCACCTCTTATGATGTTCACGTGAACTCTCCTGAACAATAGAGTTTCTCGAGTAAACACACAGTTTGCAGGTAGACTGCTGCTCCTTCTTGGTTACACTGCTTATCACGTACTAGCCGATGAGTGGCTCAGAGGGAATGCGGCACTCAATCACTGTCTGTTCCTTATTTTCACTATACCTTAAGCCAACCCCAGTTGGGAGGGAACAGTGAGGGTCATTTTTCCTTAATCAACAGCTTTCATGGTCGCGCCATTCACCTCAGTTGGTTACTCAACTGAGAAGAAACTGGTTGACTATTAGGAACTACTGAGTTCTGTGACGGTGAGTTTCACCCTCATGTGTCACGCCGGAGTATTGTTCCAGCCTGGTAATAAATCAACATATATCGATTAGCTCCAAGTCCACCAGGTTTTCAGCTTTTGCCAATTGAATTAAGGGACAGACCATTGAGACAAAGTTGCTCAAACTGTCAACACAGGAGATCATCAGACCTGAAACGGGTCACCGGACTTTAGCGTTTTCCAAAGCCATCAAACAATAATATTTACTCATCGAACACTCAACCTCACGTTTAGTATGTGTATTTGGTAACACTTCAAGGCTTACAGTGAACTCCAGTAATGTTCCATTCACCGATCGCAAATGCCAGTCGAAAGCGTAGGGTATCAGTAGAGCAATGCAAAAACTCAAATGTATCTGTAACTAACAAGTTGATCCCTTATCAATTGAACCTTCCTCAAAAATCATATCAAATTCACATTACGATATTAAAAACTTCCTATCAGTCCTCTTATTCTGGATCCACTGTGCACTAAGTACTTTAGCGAACACAGTACGAAATTTTTCGTCAGATTGTCTTAATATACGCGTTGTTATGAACATAGTATTTAATGGGGTTACATAGGGTTACACATAATTCGATGATGATCAAGTAGGACCGACTGATCCTGTAAGTCTACTAGACAACAGTCAACCGACTGAGTGTGACTTTTTGTCATTTATTTGCAAAGATATCTCCAAAATTACCTTTTGACCTTACATTCAAACCACTGAGTTTCTTAAATTCAGCAAATTTCAAGCTTTACTGGGCAATGCGCAGTTATACAGGTATTTTAATAGACCTGTTTCGAAATGTACATCATTTAGCAAGAAGTCGTTCAGTAAAGCACAACCTTCATTGTCCAACTCAATACGTTCTCACGCCACGCGTGCACTGGCGTTTATTAGCCATAATTCCAGTCCACAGCGCAGCGGTGGTTTCCACTGGTGTGTGCACCTGACTTTTTCTGTCGTGAGCTGTTTATTTGCCAATCCTCGCCAGTTGGCCCGATTTCGTTGAGCGTTAGCTCTTCCGGTCACCTGTGTTATCCGTAATCCATCCACTGTAAACTTTTAGATATGTGTTATCACCATGTTGAGATATTTCACCGAGTTTTAGGGTGGGCACGCCTCCCGATTTGGTCACCCATCATAATAGCCACTCTTTTAAGGAACTTCCTCGATTGTGTCAAGATGCCAGGTGTACACCATCGATGTGCTGTGAACTTTGGCCACATTTTACCACCACGTTAAAATATTCCACCTAGTGTTGAAATAATCTTGTCTCCGATCTGGTCATCCATCATAATCAGATCTGAGTTTTGTCTTCTGTTCTTCTGTTCTAAGAGATCCTTCTGAAAGTCTACTTGAAGGTGAAACCCTGAATCAGATGTAAATAATGTGTGATTTAGATCGATCAATGTCAATGATCGTTCATTTGTATTAGATTCGTTACTTGACACGTTTACTGAATATTATAATTTTTGTTTATCTAAGCAGTTTGGACCGCGGTGTAGTCGACTGAGATCAACAGGACAGTTATTGCACTTACTTTATGAGGTGTCAGGACACCAGTGTTTTACTCACAGATGAATATGGTTGAACATCCGGTTTTACCAAACCTGTTAAAAAGGATGCAGCATACAGCATACATATATACGTGAGAAATTAAACCAGATTTCGAATCCAAGTTGTGGTAGGGAAACAGGTTACTGACAACCTCTGACAAGAGCAAAGCTCAAGTTTTATGTTCCGGTTCCACGGACGACTAACTTGTAGATTTATAGGAATGTAAAATCCTGGATCAAACATGAGTGACGTTCATTTTGTGTCACTCAAATTCCCCGGCTGCTCATCAGTAGTAAAGAGCATCACACATTGGGTTGACTGGAACATATGATCTCGACTTGGTTGAAAATTTCTGATAGCTCGGCCACGGAATAGTCCCTACGTCTCTTTTCAAGACGATCACAAAAACATTACAGAAACATCAATACAACTTCTGTGAAAGCCAACAACGCGAATGGTTCGATTGAGTCCCAGGAAATCGTTAGATCAGCTTGAACTAATCGTCCGGGATGACTGGACGGTCTGATTTGATCAAATAGGTATCTAGTCAAAACAGAGAGAAGACATATATCGCGAGATGTTAACATTTCGATTTACTCTCATCAGTTAAATCGTTCAAGATATTGTTACATAATCGCAACCCGAAACTGTTAGCGATTAGCAAGGCAAGGCTCATCAAACAACATCGGCCAGTTTTGTGTGCGCAGAAGGCGCTGACGCAATCA
>JTDE01000637.1:121883-140146 GCA_014338405.1 Paragonimus skrjabini miyazakii
GAACGCTCAACCACTTTCGCTTGTGAGTAATGATCAGGTTGCTCGATCACCTTGAGAGGAGACACAGTAACTGTCCTGTTAATTCCAATCGATGACCCCTCGACTAGGACTTCTCTGCAAGTTGAAATCACAGAAATCAAGTCCCGGCAGTGGTGAGGATACGCACTACTGACGAGCTCTAATGAGAGCGAACCTCGAGCCTAGTGCTTCTTTTTGAAAGGGACGACTGGAAAGTCCATAAGAATGCAACAGCTGCGATCAATTATGAGTGATGTTCAATCTATGTTTCAGAAATCTCTGTTAAATTTGTTACGGAAAAAGGTTGTTTTTCTTTTCTTCTGGTTTGTCTTCCAAATATGAAATCAGGAAAATTGGAAAAAATTGAGCCCAGAATTCTAAAGTCAAAAGTCACAAAAATTGCCTGATTTGTGATTCCAATGTGAAACACCGCGAGGTTAATTGGAAAATTGTCGGTGAGAACGTGATGCTTGTAATTCTTTTTTAAGATCAAAGGATCCGTTTGCAACTCGACTAAAAGAACGAGAAAATTTCGGTCCGAACATTCACTAGGGTGATTTCACCTTCAACGGCGAATAGTAGAACACAAAACTTGAACATTACTTACAATTGTTTTCATTTTCAGTGATTGCATAAACTTTCAGCCTGCCTGTTCCCAAGAAGAAGTACTAGACTCAAGTTTCGCTCCCAGACCTTGTCCCTAGTGCACCATCTACGTGCCACAGGTAGAATTGAACTATGGTCAAATTATTATGGGGCAGCTGTGTAAACCACTGACAATAACTGATCTCATTACTGATGAGAAGTAGGGGATTTTGATCTTCATATAGATGGAACGTCACCCACAATTGATCGCAGCTATCGCATACCCATAGACTTTCCAGTCACCCCTTTCAAAAAGAAGCACTAGGCTCGAGTTTCGCTCTCATTAGAGCTCGCCAGTATTGTATATCCTTGCCACTGCCGGGACTAGAACTCTGGTCATTCTTTCATGAGAAAATCGTGTTGACCACTGCGCTCCTGATCTTAGATTATGGGTGATGTTCAATTTATATGGAAAAGTAAATTCCTCTGCTACTCATCGGTAATCATAACATCGCTCAACAAGTTAGTGATTTCAACTTGGGGAGAAATGCTAGTCGAGCGACCATCGATTGGAATTAACAGGACAGTTACTGTGTCTCTTCTCGAGGCGATCGGGCAACCTGATCATTACTCACAAGCGAAAGTGGTTAAACGTTCACATATGATGTTTCAGTCTTGCCTAATGTGTGGTCAGTGGCGCAGTGGTAAACACGATCGCCTCAGAAAAGCATTGCCAGAGTTCTAGACCAGGTCGTGGCAAGAATATGCACTACTGACGAGCTCTAATGAGAGCAAAACTCAAGTCTAGTGCTTCTTTTCAAAACAGACAGAATGAAAAGTCTATGAAACTGTGACAGTTGCGCTCAACTGATCTCATCTTATGAAAAATCACATTTTGGAATCTGAACACTTAACAGCTTTGGCTTGTGAGTAACAGACTGGGTGCTCGATCGTAGTGACAAGAGATAAAGTGGGTAGTCAGTTGGGCTTTTTTGGAAGTAGTCAACCGAAGGTTCAATGATAATGTGAACCATGTAGTTTGCTATGTGTTTTGTTCAATTCGCATCAACCAGATACCCACCCTACTAATCTGGACGTAAACCATTCCCCTGGGATTTTATTAATTTTTGTGAGCGTCATGCTACACCTGTTAAACACTGGATACGTTAGAGTTCTTGACGTTAACACTCTTTTTCAATCATTTCATGCGCACATTTGAGCGCGTCAGAAACACTGCATTCTTGTCAATTTCCGTTTTACTGTTTTCAATACACCTAATCATGAAGGTTGTGGTATACCTGTCGTTCCTTCGATAGACTCAGTTATTGAATTATCTGAAAGAATACTCGACAATCTGAATTTATAATCTTACTACAGTCAACCCATCATTGTCCTGAAGAAACCTAACGGAATATACGTTCATCATCGGGTGTCAATGATGTCAGTCTTGCCAAATTTAAGTGTCCAGTTGAGAATCCGATAATTTCATTAACTCTCCACTTAGCTATCGAAAATGTGTTGTTGTCCATGGATTTGAAAGATACACCTTAATGATCACGCATTACGTTTATGTGTGCAATCTACAGATTCATGCTTCCCTCTTCCGTATATTTACAGGCAGCTCAGGAACTAGATCCGCTTCAGGTGAGTTTGATTGTTTACATCAACCAAAGATACGACAATGAGGCTTTAGTGAATAGACAGCTGTATTAATACTGCAATTGTGTTTCTGAGTCAGTTCTGTTCAACACAACCCATTTGTTAGCTTGTGAGATTAATCAGTTGTCTGTACTGTTAGTTACACTAACAGTATTTAGTTGGCATGACTTATGTAGGCCGTTACGATTTTGGATGAGAATGCAAGGCGAAAGAGGTGGCTTTCTATCGATTGTACGTTTAGCTTCTCTATCGTCAAATAAATCGCAGTAAGAATTTAAAACAATAGGCTGACGTACAAACAGCAAGGTTTGTATAAATCGAACATGACAACAACGAGTAAAAGAACCAACGAAGTAGTTCCGACCTTTCGCACGCTAATGGTGTAATTGCTTCCATGGGAAAAAAATTGATTGCATCAGCGCCTTTTGTGGACGTAAAATTGTCCGATGCTGTCCGATTAGCATTGTCTGAATAATCGCTAGCAGTTTAGGGTTGCAACCACAGAATAATAACTTTACGGAGTGACGGGACCAACTAGAAGTTGAGATGTGTTTGACGACCAATGAAGCCGGGTTCTTCGAGCTGGTCACAATCAGCAGGTCATTCTTTGACAGCGCAGTTGATAACCCTTTAGGGACCGGCTACAGCATGCGTTGATGCAAGCACCGATCTGTTCCGTCTATGCAGACGTCACTGCAACTGAAGTAGAACCCGTGTGCTATGTGAGAGGTAGATTGATCTTTCGAGTATGTTTCATTGCTGTGGAAGGTCAACCCTTTAATGTTTAACTGTCTGGTTGGTCCAGTCATTCTCTGTCATTATGTGCCATTTGTGTAAAATGTGTTGGCTATACATTAGTGACTGGTGAGTGGAAATCGGAATGTTCACGTGTCGTCACATGTCTTCTCTCCGTTTTGATTAAATAAATCTTAGGCAAAGTGAAACTTTAAAGCGGTTGACCGTGTGTTTTGATTCATAACAGTCGAATATTTTCTACCATATTCCAAATTTATTGTGGTAATACACCTCGGTAATCCATCGCAAACATCAGCAAAGCGTATAGTTTTTAGCATTAAAAGTATCCGAAAATTTGTAAATGTTGAATCAACCAACTTCGTATCTGTTTGATCACAGTCGTTGAGATTTTGTTTTAATTAGTGGGATCAGATGTGTACGATTTAAACCTCACATAAACGGTCTGGCTATCTGAATAAGGCGTTGCATCGGATTGGTTCGAGTTTTATCAGCGTAGCTCAACAAAACCATGACATCTTATCATTTAGTCTAAGTTTTCTAGATTCACATGTTCATATTGAGGACAGAAATCAATTGGGAACAAAAGCATGAATAGGCAGCATGCTAACATATCGGAGAAACGTGATGATGGAACCGATGACCGTACAGACAGATATATGTGTCTGATGACCTGTAGAAATGCGTGTTATAGAGTTGGTCACGAGAACTGTGGCCTCGAATAACTTTCGTGTAATGTGACAGTGAAGTTTCGAACATTTCGATCCAGTCAGCCATGACCACAGATTTAAGCGGTGCATTTCAGAGTGGCTGACCATGCCTGAGAAGTCCTGTTCATTTTGTGATCTGTCCATTTGAAACTCAGGTTAGTGAGGGAAGGTCCGCCAGTCAGTGATCACCTGTGTATTTGTGAAGTGTTTCGTTAATTGAACTACAACTAATGAGACACTCTGTTCTACACAGTGTACTCTGTTTTTCCCACTAATGTGTCTCGTTTGCACGTGAAGGCTGTGTTCATATACACCGTTTAGATTGACTGGTATACACTTGTATCACTATGACTTAAATACAGTGTAACAAGTTTCCAACGAAGATAGGTTAATCTGACTGTAACACCGTGATTACCTGGGTACATCTTTAGTAAATCTGTTTGCTTAACTGGTCGATAAAATTTTCGTTAATAACCTCACACTAGTCAGTTTCAAGTTACTATCGTTCATAATTACTTACTACCGAAACTGTACTAGTGTTATGAGCAAATATAAACTGTTAACTATGGCATACATTGATCAGAGAATAGAAACTGACGGACTCGAGCAAACGAGCCTTTGGAGGGGGGGTTCACTTAATGCACGTATTCGCGCTTTATGAGTACGATTAGATGTAAAGCGTACAGTAGAAAATGTGATTGTCATTAAACTTATATTCTGAAGTTAGTCTTTGGCGAAACGGTTCGATTTTCTTCGTGTAACCAAAGATGTTCATTTTTTGTATTTCAGGGTCCCACAGGGAATATGGGTGACATGGGGCCACCAGGCGACAAGGGTGAACCAGTAAGTGAACAGACGAACACAGTTGTTTCGTATTTGTAAACAATTTGTAGACTCTCGAAGAATAAATAAATAAGTGCTATGCTAGCCATCACGTTCTCAGATGAGCATTCTTACGCCAAGTCCAACTCACTGTCGTTAAATTCACTTATTAAGACCACAACACCAGAAGAGTCGCCTGATGTGTAAACGGCATTCTTTCAGTGTTCGATTACGCTCTATCTGGAGCACCCTGTATAAATCTGTCGTAACATCAGTGGATTACTTTATGAGCGAACTCATTGCATACCTTCACTAAGCCATCTCGTCTCCCAGTTATAAAGTTATGTGCGACCATTAGTGCTAGTGCTAACAAGTTATCAACTGTTGAAGTACGTTAGTTTCGTGCACGACTGACATTTGTGAATGACATATTCAGTTTTCATCTCTTTTGCTCCTGTGACTCCAACTAGTTCTAGTAGGATAATCGTTTTTTTCTTTCTTCCTGTACTGTGTACTATTTTGCTATCATAGGACACAGAGTCAGATGAACTGTGAACCGTCCTTAAAGGGTTAGGTTTCAAACGTTGGAGCGAATTAAATACCTTCAGATTGTTTTTTGTTTTCTAGTGAGCATCTATATGATTTGAAGCCGATTCAAAACGAATGCAGTAATCTAATAACAAACATTCAGTTCACATGTGTTTACAATTCAAATCAATAATCGCATCGAAAGCACACGGTTCAACCCAGACTACTCTGAGACTATAAAAAGAAATCAGTTTATGGTTCTTTATTGATTATTCTCTAATCTGCATTTCGGCTTACAACTGAAAAGACTACCTCACTCTACATGTTGAACCACATGACCTATTTACTAACTGTCTTGTGAGCACTGCCTAGTTGAAAAGAGAAAAAGGTATTGTTGTATTAGCTCCACTTCTGTATCAGTATGTCATCAAGATGATTACTTTACGGTCAAAAACTTATTTAACATGGGTTCGAATACGTAGTACTTTTTTTCGAACTCAAGCATTGAACTAATTACTCGCCGATTAGGGACTTCGATGCTGGATATGTCCAATTACATTGCTCAACAAATGATTTTAGGACACCCTTGATGAGCATTGTTCACATTCTTGTTCAGCTCTGCTTGTTTACTTATTAAATCGCTCAACTTCTACATGTGTAGGCAAAAATAAGGTAATTGGTAATAATATATCTGTTTTGTCAGAGCAAACTACGGAAAGTGAACGTTGCAATACGGAAAGTTCGCTTCGTTTTCAATTGTGGAAACGAATACTTAATTCGCCTAAACATATTTTAAATAACTTTTCAATGTTGACTATTTTTATGTGCAGCAACTTACGAGAACATACAAAGGGGTACTGTCATCTTGCAGAACCGTTCTTCTAACTTCGCTATTCAAATATGTAGTTGTTCGGCATAACTTATCACACAAAAGCTGAACTTATACATGGGTCATATATAAACATTGTTGAAATGGGACATGTGTTTCAGTTCGGTTTCACGAACCTTGAATTAAGCATGGTTTTATGATCATCAGTACAGGAACTTTCTCTACATGGCTCGATAGCGACTCTCTCTCCTTGAAGGCATACTGAAATGCGAATTCTGTCTTCGCCGCTGGCTCTTCGATCGATCTGTTTCCGCCTAGTAACATCAACCATCTACGTTTTAACTGTGGTGTGATCAACAAGCATATAAATTGAAGGGAGGTTGCGTTCTCCATTCGAGTGATATTGTACGTCTTGTGTTTGTATTGTCTGATGGATGATTTGTACAAATGCAACCCCATACGCGTGTCTAGTCACACTCGTTATCCATACGATGATCGTCCTCGTCCACTACACCTTTGATTCGTCAGTTCGTACACAGAAATTATCTTCATTTGAATAGGTATTAACCAAAAACAGCCGGTTTAATGTGATGGAGTTTTTCTCAGTTATTTATCTTCTTGTCCAATCCAACAATGAAGTGTTTAACTGCGATGACGGATGGTTTGTGATGATCAGATGTCTCGTAATTGTATGGTTCGATATGATAGCATATAGTACGTAAACATATGTCTTTTCTCGCAATTCGAGCAAACGAAGATAGGCAACGTATGCGACTACGCTGATGACCACGTGACAGGATTACTAGCTGGTAGGAAAACCTGCAATCGATGGTTGCATGTAATGAAAAGTACTTTGCTACAAAAAAATTATACACATCCACGTTTAGAAAGCTTCATGCAATCAACGAAACGCTCACCAAGACATTCAGTCTAGTTTAACAGTCCTGTTTGATTCTCACAAAACTCACCGGTTAGTCGCCATGACGAAGCTTCGACATCGGAATGCAATCACTAATGGTGTGTATAGTTGGCAATATCTGCGGTGTTTCTGAATCGAAGAACCAGAGGACAACAACCTTACGACCGTGGGCAGCTTTCAGTTTCTTAGCCTCATTGATTGACCATCAGTTTCTCTTAGTGTGTTTGTGCGTTGTGACTTACTTGTGAACTTACTTGTACACGATTCATCATTTTAATTTGCTCTGGTTTGAACTTAGTCAACCGGTCGGATTTTCCAAACTTTTTCTTCCAGGGTCAGCACGGAATCAAAGGATTGGATGGAGCACCAGGAGCACCGGGTCCCGGAGGTTCTTTGTTCGTTATTCCACTGAATTTAGGCGTCGGGACAAGTAATTTTGCTCGGGCGGCCACATTTAGGGACCTACTTCAAAAACATCTGGTGAGCCCTTTGATTACTAGAGGTGTTTGTAACTTTGTTTCTATTTCTGTAGTAATCCGTGTAAACACCCAAACGATGTCACAGTGTGCTACCACACTAACTAATATACAAACACGGATGGACACAGTTTATACGATTCCTAGTAAAAGTTTGAAAGTAAAAATCTTCTTAAAACACTTGTAAATATTCCACTTTTTTGCCAAAATTTTCAAAGAAATTATCGGAACCACTTGTTGATATGGATACAACTGAAATTACAGCTTACTCCACACGTTAAGTTCACTTGTATTCTTCTCGTCTCCGTTTATATGGCTTGAAGGTTTTGCGATTCCGCTTTGTCTTGACCGAATCTCATAGAATCGATAGGTTGGTTTGACTAGACAGGGCCTGCTGCATTAATTCACATGAATATTACCGGCTTATCTTGGGCCCTAAGGACTGATTGCGTATGTTATTTCCAGAGTGATTGTGACGGTCAGTGTTGACGACAGTTTTAACTAATGTTTCCAACCTTTTGTTGAAAAGCTTTCTCTCAAGGGTGTTCGGGGTCCCAGGGGCATGACTGGCATACCTGGACCGGACGGGCTGCAAGGCGAACGAGGACCCAAGGGTGAACAAGGTCACCCGGGTGAAACTGGATTCCAAGGTCCGCGTGGGGCTATAGGCATGGTCGGACGTCCAGGACCTAGTGTGAGTTCAGCCGTAGACATGTGTGTACATTTTGTAACAGTTTTGTTTTTTATATTGTTCGATCAGCTCACAAATACACACAACCCTACAAAATACTACGAGACTTTCGCCCTTATCTAACAGTCCGACATAGTGGTGAACCTCAGATTAGAACTCGTGACCCTCCTGTGCTGCTGTCTGCTCTACATAAACCGTTAATGACCACAAAACATTCTTGGGTTCGAATGCTATTGGTTCCCTTATATGTATTCTCAAGCTTGTTTCAAAAAAAGAACTGGTCATCTTGACAAAAACTACACTTGTGATAAGTTCCAAAAGTTGATATCAAATATATTTCGAACACTCCTACATTTGAGGGTCAAGAAATTCAAGCACGTCTAAATATACTCTTACCAAGCACTCTTTTTGTCACGTTTTCCCAAGTTACTACAATATCTGGAATATTCATACGAGCCTTTTTAGATGACTAACAGAACAATGAAAAGAGTTTTTGTGTCTGATCTATGCTCATACTGATTTTCTATTATATTATGAAACAAGCACTGTACAGCAGAGGATTAGGTAGCAACACAAGCTGGATAAACATGGAAACCAGTTAGTTTGAAAAACTATCAATCTAGCAATCTAGTCTTTCTGCACATATCAAGTCGCATAAAATCATCTTCAAACCTGTAGCACGATGCAGTGGGTACAATGTAGACCTGACAAAACTAGAGGAAGCATTTGATGGATAAAGCGTTAGCTAGTTTTGGAATATCTTTGTGATGCAGCACGGACAGTCTTTTTGATTCATGCAACGAGCAGGCACTTAACGACTGAACGTAGCGAGTGTAGTCAGTGACAATTAAATTGGATTGTGCTAATCGATCAGAACAAAGTAACCAGTGTCGCATAAACAAAAAGGTAGTGAACAGATTTTATCGCATTTATCTAAATTTATCTAAATGGTTATGTCGTCAAAAAAACAAAATTGCCTAAAGATCTGTCAGTTCAAATTCTTGACTCCTGCACTAGAAATTTCAAATGACATAAAATGCAACTTGGCCACTTTTATTTACTTGGTTCAAACAACCAATGGATTAGTTTTACAAAGTCGCAGATGGGGCTTGTTCATCTATTCCATCTGTTGACTTGTCTACCAGGTTAGTTGCAAAGAAAAACGATGATCAAGTTAGTCAGTAGCAGAACGTATCCCCTGAATGGTCACAATAAATGATGATACAACATTCCCAAACATATGAACCAGCGGATCTAAATCTTACGTTTTCGGCTGATATACCCATTATGACAGTAGGTCATCAAGTTGATTCGTCTAACTAGTTCAATATATTGTTGTGTAAATACAACTCGAAGCCACTGTTCGTTAACGAAGCTGCCTGGGTCAGAACTCATCAACCGGTGTTGTGTGAACAGAAGTGGTTGAAACAAACCTTCGGATTACTATAGTGTTGACGACATACTTAGTGTGAATGTATTTCACTCCTTGTCTCCCTCAGTTTGTCTGTAGTACATAATCTGCAGGGTTAATCTTCAGAACTGATGAGAGCAAACAAAATTGTACCATATTGCAAAGTATGTCTCCTTCTATTCCGGTTTCGTTATTAAAGAGAACCCAGTGTTTGAAGTTGTTCACTCTGGGTTTTTTTACTTGAGGATACCAGAAGATGTATGACACACAGTCGTACACAAAGGCAATCAACACTGAAAGTTCTCAGAATAGCTTCTTTTATGCACAGCTTCTATTCACGATTGAATATATTCCCATGAACGCCGTCTTCAAAAAAAGGTCTGTCCCCGATGTTGATATAAAATAATTGATTTTATTAACTCGTATGTTGTACTGACAGAAATTGAATATTTATTTTCTTGTAAAGCGAAAAATCTTCCGGCACCGTTGTCCACGCAATATTAGCTCTTTTTCACATAAATGATTTTATGTCACTTTTGTTTCATTCCATCTCTGTCATTACGGCTAGACTGACTGACTCGTTATAGGTTGTGGTGAAGCACGTGACGAACAAAATTGTGATCTTTAAAAACGAATCACATGAGTTATGAGATAAACAAATAGAGTTTTCAAGCGTTTTTATACACTATGAAATAAAAAGTAATACAGTCATATAAATGGGGGGAAAAGAACAATTTTCACGGAAGACACGTTGTAAACAATACAAGGCAAATATAATGAAGTTTGCATCACGTGTGCATGTTGATAACCACTTCAATCAGTCTAGACGATGTCTTTTTGTGATGTCATTACAATATTATTGCGTTTATATAACAGACACGTTAGAGTGTAACTTTCAGTTCGGTAACCTCATGATATAGTTATTTTGTTGAATAATTGGGCATTACATATCTTACCATTTTGTGATATGCTTCCGGGATTCATATCGGTTGATCGATTTTGGAACATCCTATCAGAATTGGTTTTGCTTCCGCCATCAGTAGATGAATGAAGTCACTGACTCGTTACATATCTTCAGGAAATCACGTTTGGTCTTGTTACGAATCAGTCATTGAGAATCGTTGGAGCAGAGCAAAGTTATACTCGATCGACTGTTAGTGTTCTTAATTACCTCTTGGACATAATCACAGGCTTGTGAAGGAATATCTGCTGAAGTCAATGCGGATGACTAGAGAACGGTAGTGTTGTTTAAACGCAAATAACCAGTGCCCATAGGTTCTAGCTACGTAGTGACCACTGGTCACATTATTGACCAGGCCTGTACATTCATTCCTCTACTACGTCTCTCTCTCTTTCCATTTGCTGAAGTGGTCTCAATCAGTCGACTGAAGTGAACGCTGTGTGTTCAGAATTTATTGTTCGTAAACTTGACCATGCCTTGGAGCTGGTAATATTTCCTATCCCATCCATTGATCATCCACTTCTTATCCCTAATTGTTTGAGAGAAAAAAGCCGATTCATGTTATTCTATGAATTGGGTAAATGTGGATCAGCACGAAATGCATTCTCCGTGTTCTAACGTTTTTCTCTCTCCAAACATACTTACTAACTTATAGTCAAGTGTTTGTTCTATTACACAGTTATCCAATCATATCTCACAAACCTCTTGTGCTTATCAAACACACTTTCAATTACTAGCTTTCCAAATCTGTTTCACTGGAACAAAATTACTGTCCATCAATTCTTCTTTCTAAATCCTTCATCACAAAATCAGAAGTTCGTAGGAAACTTTCGGTCTCTTCAGTCTGTAAACCTTTTCGAACCCTCTACAAGTTGACTTAAAAGATAACACTCGGTGATTGAGTTTATCCATCTCGGGTTACACAGTTTCATATTAATGACATTGTTTGCATGAATCTATGTGGCTAGAACGATGCTATTGTAAAACATGGCTGCTTTCGATTCCTACGGAACTAACTCTACTCAAGAAACTATAGCATTTTTGAAAAAATACTTACACATATAGTGGACATTAAATCACCTGTTTAGTTGTACGTTCAGCTGAAATCCTGGTGAGATAAAATAATTTGACCACATTACATAATGGGTGGGAGAGCAAATTTAAAATTTTTTTGACACCATTAGCAATTGTACTGTCTCGTTGTCATAATTAGTCAAAAACCCAACAGTATGCATGATCCACAGATATACGTTCTACCTAGTTTCATTTATAATTGTATAGTGGAATGCATAGTTAGCAATCATTGTCTGAACTGTATCTTGTTATTCATACTGGTAAATCTGATGTTGGACTCCATTTAATAATTGTTTTTTCTATGAATAGATATGACAGGTATCTTACACCAAATTTGTATAATCTAGGCACACATACACATATGCATTTGCTGTCTTGAATCAAATCTGTTGCAATTTCGTTTACTGGAGCTGTTAAAGAAATAATTCTATTGAACCGATAGAACTAAGTTGTTGCCATAACTCTTATGTTCGAAGTAGTCTACGATCCATGGTGTGGCAGGTAAAGAAGTTTCAAACTTGTCAAGTGAGGACCACAACATCACATCACAGAAACAGCTCTGGAATTAAAATAACTCATGACAGTATGTCTGGTGTTTGAGTCTAGGAGGCAAGGATAGCTTCGGAGCTACAAATACTCACTTTGCAAATGTGTGTTGCTGGTTGAAGCAGAGTTAATTGTGAAACCACAGCTTGAAACCCGTGAACGCCATGTTGTCAGCTGGATGTAAAGTGAACTCGGCTAATTTATCTCACTTACGTAACGTAGCCGTTGATAATAGAACTTTATTTAACACACGATCGAATTTACAACAAAATCAACCACGAAAGACATACACCCCGTGCTACTGGCCCACATTCTTGCCTTTCGTACACATCTAAATGTCGTATTAAGTCTTAACAGTGCAACTGACCCAAAGCGAATGGTTCACACGATCATTATATCATGTATTACTAATGATTTGTCTAAGCAGTATTCAAATACATATCAGGAAGACATCTCATTTCGTTTCTTGTGTGTATTTCAGGGACCTCCAGGGTTAGACGGTTCACGTGGTGATCCCGGAATTAATGGACCTGCTGTAAGTTCACAATCTCTTTTTTTCCATCGTAAAACTTAATCATAAGGCTCTAACCAAGGCCATTTTTCGTTTACATTTAGTCAAACCTGTTGAGTTCGTACGATTAGTCAGTGTTAACTCACCCGTGGCTATCAGTAATCTCATTATGCAAACTGTACATCACTCAACTGGTTGAAGTTGTCGCATTTTCATAACCTTTCCAGTCAACCTTTTTTTTCGAAAAAAATTGACTAGAAGTCTGTGAGGATGCCACACCTGCGATCAGTTGTGAATGACATTCAACTTATACCAATCAAATTTCCCACCGCTTACCAGTAAGCTAATTATGCGCTATTTAACATATTAAGTTAGATTAAAAGTGTGCATAAAGTTTTTAAATTAACATGATTTGATAGTAGACGGCTAAGAATGACGTCTGATCAGGTAAAGTCGGTTGCTGATATGAGACAGTAGGTGTCAACTATTTTGGATTTGAACGTGATCTAAACTGTGCTGAAAAACCGTTTCGTTGCTCAATTGACCTAACACATCTGTATGTGGTAAACTATGAAGAATGGCTTTACCAAACTGACTAAAGTAAATTAAATAACGTTTCTAATATTTCAGGGTGAGGATGGACGGCCAGGTGATTCTGGTCTTATGGGTCCGAAAGGAGAAAAAGGTGAAATAGGTCCACGTGGACTAAAAGGTGATCAAGGGCTTCCAGGTACCGACGGTCCTCGGGGACCAATCGGTGAACCAGGCGAGCAAGGAGAAGTGGGTTTACCCGGAGTTCAAGGTCCCATAGGCGTACCCGGTCCACAAGGTTCTCAAGGCAAACCCGGTGGTGTTGGTCCCAGGGGACGAAAAGGCGAACCTGGTGAGCAGGGTGTCCCGGGCTTAGCAGGCCCGCCAGGTCCAGCGGGCGCATCTGGACCTGAGGGTATTGCTGGTCCTCGTGGACCGCCAGGCCCACCAGGCATCAGGGGTAGCCCAGGTGCAACTGGAGCGCCAGGAACTGATGGTCCCCCAGGCTTTCCAGGTAAGTTCACTGAGGTTAATAAAAATAACTGATGAGACATTACGAAGCAAGATTCGCGCATCCAGTTTCTAGTCGTTGACTGTTCCGACATCTCTAATCTGGTATCTTATTCGCATTCGACTAGGTCTAAAGGGAGACGCTGGTCCGAAAGGAGAGGTGGGTGAAATTGGCCAGAAGGGTGAAGCAGGAATTCAAGGTCCCAGAGGCTACAAAGGCGAGCGAGGTCGCGCTGGTGCTATGGGAATGAAGGGAGATGCTGGCAAACCTGGTCCTATCGGTGTTCCAGGCGAGCTTGGTCCAAAGGGAGTCAAAGGTGATATTGGATTGATCGGACCGATCGGTCGACCCGGGCCAATGGGCCCCAAAGGAAACCATGGTTCCCCTGGCCCAGTGGGTTTTCGGGGTGAACCTGGAGTTAAAGGGTTCATTGGTGCCATCGGCCCACCAGGACCCCCTGGTCCAGATGGCGAACGGGGTCTAATCGGTCCTGCAGGTCCACGAGGTCGGGATGGCGACAAAGGTGAAATGGGAGTTCAAGGTCCTCCTGGCGATGGGGGTGAAGAAGGTCAACGTGGGCCACCAGGCTCACGAGGCGCTCCTGGTAAAATTGGCCCCATTGGTCCGAAAGGAGATACTGGTCCTGTGGGCCCTGTTGGGCCGGCTGGAGCAATTGGCGAGATGGGCGTCCAAGGTCCTATGGGTCCTGTTGGTCCGCACGGCCCACAAGTGAGTCAAACACCCAATCCACGCTTAGTCGACCAAGTAAAACATACGAAGCGACAGCCAAATAACATTCGTTTTATTGTGCTCTTACCATCCATGATATTGATGTTGATTACCACTATGGCTGAAACAACAATATGGAGCTCCAAATAGATGTTTTGGTATTACCACAATGACTTGCACAGTTAACCAACCTTCATCAAAAGCAGGTAAACTTTTGATGATTATTATTAGTAGTGGTCGTAGTAGTATGTTCTCAAGGTGGCACGTTGTTGCTGAAGTGATCCAGTCACGACGAATAACCGATCATATGATAGTGTTCTTTTGTTAGCTATTGCCCACTGAATGTACTAGGTTTTAATATGTGGTTAAAACTAGTGGTGGAAAAAGCTGATGTACCGACCCCGTAGTACTGATGATATGGTACAGTGAATCTGAGAACCTAGTTTTCAGTGAGACATCATCGGACTTAACATGTCGTATACATATCACAACTATACAAAGCAAACAATTATCGATACAACCAACAGACCGCATCTTTGATCATGTCGTTGGTAATATTACATGGGCATGCAGATGCCACCGATTAAGTCGGTAAGAATGTCTTGTCTATGCACTTAGCATATATAGTAAACATCGTACATAGAATATATAATATAATGTTTGACTAGGAGTTTTATCGATGTCCATGACAGTAGGGCAATGGGATTAATCATGTGGTCAGTGTTTGTTGAAGTTTTCATGATTGAATTGACAGTGACAATGGACACATTGAATGAAACGGAGGAGTGATCAATACATCCATCCTAGCGGTTTTGTGTGATCAATACAAAATAAATAAGGTCTGTTACAAACGTTACCATTGTCGACGAATTATTTTGCATACGGACGGGATTCAAATGAGATTGTTATCTGGACCTATACCATACTTAGATGCATGGGATGAATCTTACATTGCAAAAAAGAAAACCAAATGTAATAGATGATGATACTCCACATGAAGCTATCACAACAAAGCACTTAACAACAGCTATCGCCGATAACTTTTACATTCGTTTTCATTGTTTAAGCTTATCGGCACAAAAGTCACTTAAGGTCAGAAGATATTAACGCCAATAAAAATATATAATATACTTCACATTTAATTAGTAGGGCATTGAATATAAATGAATAACAAACTGGATAACAAAATGTTTGGATTTATAAAAATCCTAATAGTGCAGTAGAAATGATTTTGACTGTTATGAGCTACAACCGTGGACGGATGGACGAGTTTTTTGAGAATACCCCCATGCCTTGTAATTCCTTTGCTGGGTAAAGTTGTATAAGTCTTGGAGTCAAAAATTCCCCTTTGCTACCATGCACCTCCGAGTTCATGTAACGGAGTCCTGACACGACGTGTTGTGCATTTCTCGTTTCGTTTCTGACTTCTCACAGCGTGAACACATGTAAAGGTACCTGATAGCTTTCGGTTTGACAGTGTGCGTGACGAATGACCGTCCCAAACTGTGAGCAGGATAGAGTACACGTAAGAAGATACGAGAAGGGATTGTACCAACACTAGCTGTGTTTGACGAAATGAATCTGCAAACCGTGTTTGGTGCACAAAGAATAAACAAGGCTGTTTATCGAGGTCACCTTACCGTTCTAAATTTAGGGTAAAAGCTCATGAACTGTTGAGCCGCGTGGGACCAATACGACGTGTCAACGCGGTCATCAATGTAGCCGTGAACATGACGAAGTTAACAGGTTGATTCTCGAAACTATGTTGGCTGTAAGTGTCAGGTCAAGAGGACACCTACAAATACTCCCCCTTTGGTGAAATCACCGTCGAAAATGTACGAAAACGGAGCTTCTGTGCTTTTACAGAGCAAGTGACGTATCGGTCCGGCCAGTAAACCTATCTACCCAAGCACTTCGTACGTAGTGGTGGCATAGTTCTCCTGCTCGCAATCTTCGTGGATGTGGTGTTTTAGGAAGGCGCTGTTCTGGACTGGTCGTTAGCTGCATCATATTGTAAATCTGGAATGATGTTCCGTCGGTTTTAGACAGTCAGTTGAGATGGTTTGAGTTCTGTTTGGAAATTACATAACGAAATGTTTATCATGCAAAGATATGACGATGAAAAAATCATCGTATGGTTGTTTGGGGATTTCCGGATATGGTCAGCGGATGAATACGTGTGCGTTTGGATAATTGCGGAGCAATATAGAAGTGTGTGTTGACAAGTGGTGGTGCGGTGTGTCGAAGATTTGACACATGGGATTTCA
Source organism: Paragonimus skrjabini miyazakii (assembly GCA_014338405.1). Classification (NCBI taxonomy): domain Eukaryota; kingdom Metazoa; phylum Platyhelminthes; class Trematoda; order Plagiorchiida; family Troglotrematidae; genus Paragonimus; species Paragonimus skrjabini miyazakii. Next base: position 138,415 of record JTDE01000637.1, read on the forward strand.
ACTTCGCTACTTAAATGACCTGGTCCTACAGGTTATTGGTGTTTGTAATGAAAGTTTGCCTTGGAATAAGTAGTGTGGTACCAAAAAACCGTTCTACTGGAGAACAGTGAAACGTGGAATGGAATTTAGTGCAGAAATTCAATAAAACGAATGGAAGTAATTTGGAACAATCCGCACTACATTTATAAGCCATAATAGTAGTCTTTAGATGTCAGTGGAAGTGTTCCACAAGGCCAGTTGCCATTGAATGATATGCTGTGGTGCGGAAGTGTATGCAGCCAAAGGGTTCCTTAAGGTGTTGAAATAATTTGGATTCACATTGTGAATCTCGGTGGGTGGCAATTTTGGAATTCGCTACCTAGCGTTCAACAAAACACTTGTGATAATGGTGCTGTCAATTGCGAGGACTGTGGTCGAATGTGGGTGGCGTTCAATTTGAAGTAATCCAAATCCACTGAATGCAATTTGAAACCATTATTTATTACTTTGTGAAATTGAAATATAAATGTGATGTATCTAGTCTTAATCAATAAAAAATTATTCGTCTGTCATTGTGTGTATTCTTAATGCGTTCGTTTTGCTTGGTTAAAGACACCTGTGATATCTTGACGCAATCAAGAGGTTCGGCTGAACTCCAGAGAGCATTCTGAACGGTGTATTCGCTATCGGCTTTTGATCCTAGGGTAGACCGATTCTGCATGCAGCATGAAGACTGCAGTAAACGTTACATGCTGAAAATCTATGACTGCAGTTAGTGAAAGCAGACCGTAAATGTGGAAGAGCTCAAGAGAGATTAAAATAGACAAACAGAATCTGAATCTGACTGTTTCTCTAAAGAAAACGACATCTCTCATTCCTGCATCTAACCTTGAGACCTCAAATGTTACCGGACCACCACCTAAATATTTGATTGGTTCGTTAAAAATGAACGATTATAAAACATATCTTGATTGTCTGGCGTTTTTATGCCAGCTTACAGTGGTAAACATAGATCGCAATAAACTTTTGTGACCACCTTGGACCTAGCAACCATGCAAGCCATTTAGGTAAACTACGGTTTAAAAATATCAGGCTTAATCGATATATGAGGTCATTGAACTGGAGGTGAGTACAGTCCAACAATGTTTCCCGCCAATTCCATCCAGATGTACTCTTTGTAGAATACTAATGTCTTCATGACTGAACCTCTTGGGTTGTTTTTTGAGTTCGCGTTTAGTGACAAAATTGTAATGTACCCGCTAACTAAGCAGAAACCATGACGACTTAATTGTAACCAGCAAGTCTCGTTATTTTTGAGGAACCAGTTCAGATGACTGGGAAGGGCAGAGAGTAATTTTCACATAGCGTCTACGATTCAAGCAATACGTTGTGGTTTAAGTTCTTTGTTTGCATCCACTTTTATCTGGACCTTATTATTTTCTAGGGTTCGGTTGGTCGACCTGGTCCTGCTGGTTTTCCTGGACCTCGAGGAGAACCTGGAGAACGCGGCCCGCTCGGACAACCTGGTCCTCTTGGTAACACCGGACCTACAGGGGCTACAGGTGATCCCGGTCCGGATGGAGAACGGGGTCCTATCGGACCAAGAGTGAGTCAATTTAAAATGAGTATAAACTTGTGCCCTTACAGATTTATGAATTGTCAGTACGCTAACCTTGAATGCTTGCTTACACCCGAATACAGGGTCCCACAGGTGATCCTGGCAAAGATGGTTTACCCGGCAGAGACGGTCCAC
>JTDE01000637.1:140246-160180 GCA_014338405.1 Paragonimus skrjabini miyazakii
AAAAGGTGTGCGAGGTCCCCAGGGTTTACCAGGTGGTCGTGGTCCGAGAGGATTCCCCGGGTTTGACGGAATGCCTGGACGTATCGGTCCCACTGGTCCGAAAGGAGAGATCGGTCCGGACGGAGAACCCGGTTCAATCGGTAGTAAAGGCTATCAGGGAGATCACGGACCGATGGGACCAATGGGTCCTCCAGGTAAGAATAGAGAAATGTTCTAATGTTGCTGACCGCAAGTAATGATGAAGGGGTGTGTAAAACAAATGCGATTTCACTTAGGTCAAGAAAAACAGTAATGAGCTTTGTTCTAATATCGGGCATAACAACGAATAGTGTTCGCACCATCGCAGAGAACGTCTGGGCCACAGGTCATATCCAGCCAAACCCGAACTCTTTTTAAACTTTTGAGGAATAATCAGTTTGTTCCATACAACAATCACATCATAAGTAGTTTGATGTATTTATGACTAAACATGAAGTGATCGGAATGTGAAAAATCAGCATTTCGGCTACGTTCAGACCATAGGCAAGATCCACGTGGATTTGTTTACCTTATGTTCTGTCGTCTGAGCTACAAGAAATCTTTTTTTGATCTTTAGTCAATTCCGAAAAATGTTTCATTTATGTTCATGTTTTATTCGTCCAATAGTAGAGTTCGTTAGCTCCACTGTGGCGGTAATTGTCATCTTGGCAGCCAGGTTCATCAAGAACAGTTACGTAATTGAGTTTCTCTATAAGAATCCACCGATTCCAGGGTGGTTGCACATATCGGCTGATCGTTCGCATAAGGTACAGATAGTTTTTTTTCTGGTCTGAATGTAGTCACGACCTTTTGTTTGCACATATTGATTAAAAGGTTCCCATTCTACTGTTTACAACCTTGCGAATGGACCTGTCACTTCAGCAGTTTCCATTGCCTTCAGTTTCTTTACTGATGTTGCTCAGAGCAGAAAATTTTCCATTTACATACAAGAATGAAAAGTTTCAAATTCACTCTCGCCCGTCTGGTTGGTTGACCGAGATCACAAGATTCGATAAACGTTGAACAGCTGAAGTAAACTTGTGCCAAACTGGTATGCTCTCAAAACTTAACCAACCACCTCTCACTTGAATGATGGCTTGCATTCTCTTGATCGGAATTGAGGTGGGTTATTTCGAAGAACATCATGTCAAGCCTAGAAGTTATGATTTGGTAATGTCTTCAACTGAAAGGTGTGAGAAATATGGCTATTAGTTGTACAGCAGACAAATTAATATAACTTTCATTTGTAACTTTCATATTTGGAATCTGCTGTTCAACGGGAAATCTTTCCATAGAAGTACACTACGTGCTATCAATCTATGACAACACCTCTGTAGTAGACATCAACCCAGAAAATGGCATTTCTGGATGTACTACTACTACAGCGACCGGACAACGGTTGATTAAAAAGAAGCCTATCTCACACAAAAAATGCAGATTAGAAAATGCTAGAACAACATTTGTTGAAGTGTACAGAAATGGTCTACCCAGTAACTTCTGTGTGTTGAACTACAATGCTTCGGCCTGTCAAAGTACAGCGCGTCAGCTATAATTCAACTCGTTAGTCTAGACTGGTAATCTTACTCTGTCGAACAAAGGTTGAACGAGATAACTTCCATCACCTGGTCTTACGGCTCACGTGTGTACATATACAGTTGTAGACGAACAAATGGTCAGAGGCAATTTCTATCGGCTAGCTGCTTCAGACCTGGCATTTAGTAAACCATGGTCAGGCTCTCAACTGGCTATATTTCTACCCGGGTGCACTCACATCCGACTTTCGCCTACTTGATGATGTTTGCTGAATGCCACTCGATCAACTGATTTTCACCCAAACCATTCCGCCTGACTGGAAACCGTGATCCAAACCGGGGACATAATTTTAAAAAAAAATGAACAACGTATTCAATACGATTTTTCCCTGAGAATATTTGATTTTCGTTATAAAATGACTTAAACTCGTGTACAAAGCTTTGGCGGTCAGTAAGCATATCATCCCTTAAAATATCCGGTCGATCTAGATAGAAAATGTCAATAGAAACCGTTTTAGCTTACGTACTTACATACTCAGTCGTTGGCGGTGTAATCCAGATGGACAAAACTGATCCTTGCAGCTGACCAGCAGTTTATGCACAAACTAAAACGTCATCGTCACGCATGTCCACGCCGTAGCTGAGTCACACACACAGGTGCTCTTCGACTTAGTTTCTCGTGATAAAATTGCAATTGGCTAATCCGTTTTCCACATTCTAAGCAATTACCAAATTTTCGTCTTGGACTACCAGCATACACAGTTCGATGGAATTGTGTCAAGTCGAGCTAAATGATCACTGGGTAAGTGGCCTATGTTCAACTATGGCGAAGTGATCGTAGAAAACAGTAATGGCCTTTTCATCTCTTCTGAATGACTGGGTAGGCCCAAAATATTTGCTCAGTAACTCATTCTTGAATGCCCTCTATTTTGCAGGAAAAGGTCAATTTTATTGACTTCCTTTACTCACTACTGTGCATTTCTACAGACTGTTTTATATCATTCTGTTTTAGGAACGATGGGTCCACGAGGTCCGCAAGGTCCAGCAGGCGAAAAAGGTTCTAGCGGGTTTGACGGACCGTTTGGTCTCGTGGGAGCACCCGGTCCACGAGGTCCTCAAGGTCGTCCAGGGCCGATGGGTCAAATTGGACCGCCAGGTTTTGATGGCGAGAAGGGTATCAAGGGTATGACAGGCCCAGCGGGCATGAAAGGTGACAAGGGTATGATGGTGAGTGTTTTGAAGGAAGTGTCTGCATTCCGATTGGTAATTAAAATGGCTCATTTGTGACTCGTTGGTTGCATGTCACCGTCCGCTCTCATTTTTGTATATTTGTTGGCAAAGTATGATGTTTCACTCACTGTAACATTTTTCAGTCGCATAGGATTTGTCAATACAGGAGCTGTATTATACTGGAAACACTTCAGTTGCTTTGGTTAGATCACGCTCCAGTAATATAAGTAGGAACGAACTCAGCGGTACATTGTGAGTTCATGATTGTTGCTCAATTTAAGAAACTAGGTATTGATGACCATTTTCAAAATTTACACAAAGTGATCAGAACACACAAAATATGCTGTGAATTCATTCCGTTCACTTGTCAGACTAAAGTCTTTAACTAGCATGAGTATGTTCATAAACAACGACCGACCTGAATCGTCAGTGTTACTCACAGGTAGAACCTTCTTATCAAAAGATGACAGTTGTTTGTTTCATGCACATAACACTGGTTACCAATTTCTAATCAACAAAGCCTCGGTATATTTCAAATTGGTAAATTGCGAACATTCAACAGAACAGAAAACTGAGGTGGTATATTACCATTGTGGCCTGTACCCGAAATGCCGTGCAGAAGACTGTATGTATCTTTGTGCTCTCTGAGTGTCACTCACTAGTAGTCACGTCAATGCATCTCTCAATCGCTTTTTGAGTCGTGTGCAGAAGTTCCAACGAAATGTGAATCTCATCGTAGATTTCAGTCTGTAGAAACGTAGATGTTATGCAGTGCACAATTTGGCTCGGTATCCTCACATATATAATAAATCTTCTGCCAGTTATTTGTGTCACTTATCCCAGACCCGATGAAGTTCATAACTCAGTGCGAGCGTTAAGATGGTGAGCTTTCTGGGGCTGTACAGAATTTCATTCTACCTCAAGCTGTCAAGTGACACTTTAAATCGGAACGTTATACACTCTTGAAAACATGGTCAAGGTGACTGTTGGCGTTTAGTCTGCACCGAACAGAAAAACCTGTGCGCAATTACAGACGAAGCAAATTGTGCGGATCAGTTTATGGTCACCAATCTATACGGATCAGACATGCAAAATTACTTGGACTACGCCCTCTGCTAGTTATAGTTCGTCTACGAGACTTCAGTTAACAATAACACAGTCTTCGGTTGATTGAACCTTCTATATCTCTCACCTCTCCGCCTGACTGGAAACTGCATCCCTAACATCATACACGGTTGAACAAGAAAGGAGTAACACGCCAGGTGTGAATTCGCCTTGAAGGGACCAGTTTTAATGTTATGGATCTACTAAGACTCTGATACATGGCTATATCTGTCAGTCAGAGCAGCATCACCTTGAAATATTCTGTCTTCATGACTGGACAATAGTAGCAGTAACTATTCCCACAACAGCTCAAATTATTGCCGTTCAGTTATTCCAATTCATTAGACAGTACTTAATGGACGATTCGACAAACCATTAGTTTGCATTGTGAGAATGTTCACACTATCATTGATTCTTACATCCTTAGGTTTCTAAATGTCTACTTTTTTAAATCTACTTTTCTATGGCAAACTCATCGCTCCCCAATGTTTCATTTGGTCATCAAATTCTGTTATTCGACCGTTTGCATGTAAAGTTCATTGGGAAGTGTTGAATGAAACGGTTGCTAATTAAATCATCAATGTTCAATGAACATTACGTAATCGATCGAAATAAGGAAGTAGTCAATGATACCAATGACGAATTGTATAATTCAACCGATCTAACGATGTGTACGTGAGAGCCCAAACAATTCTGATGTCAGTTCTGACACAGTTCAATGATTTTAACTGTCTTCGAAAATGATTTTCATCCGATAATGTTTTATTTCAAATAGTCTAGTTATTTGTCATGCACTTCTTTGTTGAGTTTAATACTTTCCAGTCAACCTTGATGTTTCCCTGACTTATGGTTTCTAGATTCTGGCACTATCACAAAACCGTTACTCAACTTTACCAATATTTCCTACACACATCCTACTGAATCTATTGTCTTTCAACAGTTCAATGCACACAAACTGTTCAGATTTAGCTATACGTTATCAGTAATTTCTTCCAAGTTTTTTTCAAACACATATAACCACATATTCAGTTACAAAAGATTGTTCGTACGGACCATCTCCTATGGTTCATTTTTATCATTTGACTGACATGGTTTCTAGTTACCACACTTAGTTTTTTAATGAATAAATTGAATGCCCAACTAAATCCGTTCTGCTATTGAAATGTGTCAACATGCCATCGCAACTTTTTCAAGTGCACACATAATTTACTAGTTTTAATTGACATAAACTTTGTGAAACATAAACACTTATTTGTTGTTAACGCGTAGGCTGACGGTCATATTCAAATTTAGAATACACGCAATTCCATAGATAGTTCGTGTGAGCTATTTAAGTTCGCATTTTTGGTCAGGATGTGCGTTTAAACAAAACGATTGATATACTGAATAGGAAAGTTATACATTTAGGCACCGTCGGACACAAGTACGAGTCAATCAACCTTGTGAATCGACTGTTGGTTACCTGTACCTCCATACCGTCACCGCCTCCGTAACACTTTGGCACGCCTCGTGATTCTTTGATGGTCTTCACTTTGATACATATTGCTGAACGGCCGAGTTAATGTTATGGTCGGGTAAATGGGACCAAGGAATGCCCGTCGTCGGTACCTTTCATCTTTCACATATGGGGGAATTTCCTAATGCTGACATTTTAGCACCGTAGATTCGTCATACTAAGTTTGCCGCTAAATACTCTAAGTTTAAACCTATTCACATTTCAATCGGAGATGCTTGGTTTGAAGCAAAACACTGTTTTCTCAACAGATTCATTCTGTACATTGACCATATGTCACCTGTACAAACGTACTGGCTGTTTCAGGATTAAACCAAATAGAATTATTTCACGATATGTTTTAAGTTGTGGCAAACACTTATTAAACCAGAGATCGAGTATCTCAAGGACAAAATTTACATGAACCAAATCACACTTACGGTTTCAAGATCAATAGTCGATTGTTGCCATGACATAAGTCACACACAAGCCCGATTTTACTGGATTGCCCAAGTATGCGCGGTGACAGGCAACATACTCAAGTGATTGACAACCTTTATCAGTATGGGCAAAATATCTTGCACTCGAGACTTACTCGAGCTAATATCAACCATATGACACCATGTGGATTTACACCGTTCCCCGGAAACCACTATTTAGTTATTGACTGAACAGACTGTTTTGTACACAATTTCGCGTGTCGCTGTGATCTAACGTTTTTTGCATATTTTTAACAGGGTTTTCGCGGACCCTCGGGACCAATCGGAAGCCCCGGTCTTCCTGGAATTCAGGTAGGCCGGTTATTTTTAAACTGTTGACGGTTGACAACACGCAGGCTGTCTCGACAGCCTAATTTCGCAACAACAGGCTGTTAACTCTTGAATTATGCCATATAATTGTCACTTCTGGAATTTTCTGACCATATACAATCAATAAGTAAGCAAGTTTGTAAGGAAAAAAATTTGTAAACAAATCAGTAACTAGACAAATTAGGATTTAAATAAAGAAGACAGTAGGCTTGATAGGAAAAGAATGTTTCAAATTGTGATTTAAGTTAAAAAAGAAGGTTTTTAGTAAAACTAACACGCTGACAACACGATATGCCGTGTCCAGTGTCATTCATTATTTCTGAACAGACTGTAATCATCAGCTGACTGAACGTGGTAGCGCACATTTAATTGTCACTGAAGTGGGTCGAAGGCCTGATGACCGAGTTTGGGATATGATGCGTCTAGGGAAATGCGCGGTGAGCACGTGCTACTGATTAATAGATAGTAGTATATAAATATATGACAAAACCACCGTCTTCAATAGCCATGTCTGACACACGCCAGTGGTTGTTCCTGATCTTCAACAGCTGTGTGAATAAGAATATAATGATCAGTGAGGAAATAGAACCCAATTCATGAAGCCGCACACACAAGCGCGAATGATCGACCTCGGGGCTTCTATATGCTGCTTAAAACCTGTGATGTTTAACGAAATATTACGGAATTCCTCCATGATAAAAATTCCATACGGCGAACAGATAAAATACAAAACCTGGAAAGAGGTGGACATAGGCTAGAGGTTATCTGATTGATTGTGTCTGATTTCGAAAAGTTTGTTACGGAGATCGCATCTGTTGGTTGATTCAAAATGTTAACTGTTGTGCCTTTGCTCTTTTGAGTCTATAAAAGCTGAATTTATACGAATAACATAACACTCATCACAGATTATCAACCGAGTTAGAATTGATGAAGTTGACTCTCCGACGGAGGACAGCGGAGTCGTTAAAGAACATACTGTGAATTACCATGAGTAGTGGAAAATTAAATAACTCCATTCTGGAAACTAGCGATGGTACTCAAAGTCCATTTAAGGTTGAGTGTGAAGTCTATCAGAAGCTCGTTTGGTACATCGGGTTCCAGTAACCACGAAACGATCAACCAGAAATGGTCATAAAACCAACTGTGTATTTCGATGCAACAACAACCAAGGGCAATGCTCAATTCTTTCCAGATTCAGTGAAACAAGGTGAAGACACTCATTGATGCGACTAACAAACGAATACGACCTTTGTATGAATAGCCTTCAAGCTGATGAGACCGGAGCAATGTGACCTCGAACATTCATGTATTGGCTTAAACCGGTGTCTCGTACGGGAATAACAAACAACGCATTGATGTAGGAGCAAGCAAGCAGGAATGAGTCTAACGTATCGAGTAGGTTTTGACTGGTAGATTAATTAGGGCAACGGGATGAAGTGGGAGAAAATTTGCCTTTGTCTACAGAATGCCTAGCAGTTAATTTCGTACAGAATGTCAGCTGTATTAGCCCACAGTCGTGACTCTTAGAAGTGGACTAACAGTAACTTTGAGTTTTTCCATTATTGTGAGTTGATTTGTAAATGTGTAACACGGACAAACTAGTACAGTAATCTTATTGTTTTGTGACCGACCATTACCAAAGTTAACGCTACATTTTTGCTACAATGTCTATTCAGTTTGCCACTGATATTAGGAACCGTATTAGGAATGACCACAGTAGTAGTGTACTGTTGACGATCACCTACGAAGGTGTCTCGGGGCTTTAAGGTTCAGTATGTCTACTGGTAAAATAGTCAGTCCGCGTTGTGATTATTTGTCATTTTTCTCTCAGGGACCACCTGGAATAACTGGGCAATCCGGAGAAGAGGGTCCACAAGGGTTACCTGGACCAGAAGGATCAAGAGGTGTGGCTGGATCACCGGGTCCCATTGGGATGCAAGGTGCACCTGGTTTGGCTGGTATTCAGGGTGAGAAAGGTGATATGGGATTACCAGGTCCAAGAGGGCAGCGTGGTCAACACGGTCTACCTGGAGCACCAGGGGCAACTGGTAGACAAGGTGATATTGGACCTCCTGGCGCAGTTGGTGCAATGGGGGATAAAGGCGATGCGGGTACCCAAGGAGAGCATGGCCAACCTGGTTTTGAGGGTACGCCTGGGTTACAGGGTCCTGTTGGAGCACCTGGACAAGATGGACCTCCTGGACTGCCGGGCCCACCTGGGGACATGGGACCTCCGGGTACACAAGGACCTAAAGGAGAACTAGTAAGTTTCCTCTCCACTTTGAATTGTAATGATCACTGAAGGGGACGTTTCTTCGTACATATATAACATGCACGCAGATAAACCAATATACCTCCATTAACTTAGTAAATAGACAACTACACTGAAGGACATCGGACAGCCTGTACTGTACTTTTCTAATATTGCACTATTCTAGCCCTTTTTTACGCACAGAGAGAAAGGTTATGGGACCTGATAACTATTTTCAATATTTCACAGAACGACCTGAAGAAATAACGGATGGGCAGTGCAACTAATTTGGAAGACGGCTAGAGTACGCAAGCTTTGCAACCTAAGCCTAAGGACTTGACAACGAGTTCAATCACTCACGTAGAACGAAAGACCCCAAATTTAATAAATGCAAAAATTCAATATGTGAATCACTTTAAACCAAAATTAAGAAGATTATCCAACTATATTGCATAATCGCAACGAATTAATTAAATTCTATCTACGTGAGGAGTTGGAGAGTATTAGATTTATATGATGAGAAGCAATGTACTACACGGCTCGTCATAAGAGGTTGTAAACAGTACTAACTAGAGTGCAGTCCATAGGATTTGTAGTCTGTGTTAAACGATGAAACACTAACTCACATGGTGGATATCATGACTTTTAGCGTTAGACGAGCAAGCTCGACTAACTTTTGAGAGTAAACAGTCGAAAACGGCAAACCGTGCAATCAAGCACAGCTGTGATGTGATGTTGTATGGGATGTTCGACTTACAAGACCGGAAGGCCTGTTCCTTGATGAAGATATGGAGCGTCCTCACATTGAAGTGAGTCCGTAGTGAAGACCGCATCCTCCCAAAGAAGAACATTTCTCCCTGGGAAATAATTCCTTTGACCAAGGTGCACTGTGTCTGTATAAGTACGGTTGGAAGTTCATCCCGTCTTATCTATACTCGAACATTGAAGCACAGTCTCATGTAGTCAGTCATAAACAAGATGATTTGAGCCTTTGTGGGGTACCACGTGTGTCCTGTGGTTGGTTGTTTTTGTTTTACCATTAGAGAGACGTGATCGTAAACGCAACGTTACCGTCAAACTGCCTATCTTCAAAAAATTACCTGACGAAGTCAGAGGTAGTTGTTCGTCATGTTTCAGTGAGGGGAATGTTTTGGGGGTATTGTATTTTTATCGTCCGACGAGTCTAAACGACACCGTAAAATCGGTTGTGGGAGTTTTACGACTCTAGCCTGAAATTTTAAATATCGCGATCACAGACAGTATCCTTCCGATATATCAGAAACAGTCGAACCGTACAATTGGTCAATGTCTGTGATTTATACAATGGTGTAAAAAACGATTGAAGGAAAATGTGGCCACAAGTTGTTCAAAATCTTCGTGCATGCTTGTGATCAAAAAATCACTCTTTCCCAAACCAAAATGTTTTCTTTGTTCAAAGCTTGCTCCCAATATATTTTTTTCGCTCGGACGCTTCACTTACCATTTTCTCAGATTGTATGTATTGGTAGATACACTGAGCATCTCTGCAGCCCAAATACAAGTCGTTGGAACGCCCAGTGCATACCGGTGTTTACAGCTGAACAATGCTGAACTCATTCAGTAGATCGATTTGACAGACTATCGGAGTAGGAAGTGAGAAAGTCGTGAAACAGTAGTTTTTCAACACTTCAAAAGTAAGACTTATCAAAAGGTATCAGAGGTCTGCTGATTTTGAATGCTATCCTGCTGGAATAAAATCCAGCGGAGAAGTCATACATTTAATGAGACACATCAAACTGGTTTTTTACGTGTATGCTACTTGTTAGCCTTCAATACAGTCACTCAATGGAGGCAACTCTGATATACAAACCCTTCAACATCAACTTTATCTATAGGACATTAACCCTGTAAACACAAATGAGATTGTTTGAGACATTGATCATTCAGTCTGCGTTGATACCCAATTCATCAAACTTTGAAAGCGTTCTGCTAAGGAATTGAAAAAGTAAACAGGCTTCTTTGTTGAACCGTTGTTGAGAGGCGTGCTAAGGATAGCTTCTTAAGTGATGACTACAACTGATTGAGATGTGGGGTTCCATTGTGCAACGTGTAGCTTCGTTTGTGAGTAGTATAGTACTCGTGGAACGCACAGAATCTAGAGACTGACGATGAACAACTGCTAAGAATGTGCATCAAGGTCAGTCGTGAAACATCATGTTTGCTTTACGTATTTTCGTATACCATCAAATAGATGCTTGATAACAGACAACTTACCAGGTGAAGTTACAATAGTACATCTCCCAGATAATTATGGTGAGTGCTTTCGCCTTGCTCTTTAGGTTCAATGGATGTATGAGACGTAAAGAAGACAGTAAACTTAAATCGTGACGTCATGAGCAAGTCTTAGTGACAAGCCGGATCTGACATAGAAGAGATATTCCTTGGCCTAATATGTAGGTGGATTTAAAAATTTAAGTATCTATATAGACGGAATTTGATATAACCTATCCATTGAAACATCCCTAGATCATAGTAACCAGAACAGTCTACGAAGCAAATTGCCGGCCGCTAAACCATTGCGTTTCAAAATAGGCCCTGTGGAAGTGCTAACATACACTCACAAGGACATTCCTTCACACGATCAGCTGATGTTCGTCATATTTATTCTCCTTTGCCAATGAGTTGTGACTTCCACTTTATCTTCTACAACTGTCTTCCAGGGACCACAGGGTTTGGCTGGACCAGCAGGCCCCCGAGGACCAACAGGAGCGAAAGGTGTGACCGGACAGGTTGGAGAAGACGGTGCTCCAGGGCCTCGAGGAAAGATGGGTAGCCCGGGATTACGAGGTCCACCAGGCCCAGTCGGACCTGAGGGTCCACCGGGTATGACAGGGCTTCAAGGTCCTTCTGGTCCAGCTGGTCTGAAAGGCATAAAAGGTGAAACGGGTGAACCAGGTCCTACCGGTGAGCCTGGAAGGAGAGGACCGATGGGACCAGCTGGTCCCAGAGGAGAGCCAGGTGCCTTAGGAGATGTAGGACCCCAGGTACGTGATGTAATTGTTATCCCACTTTTTAGTAGGACATTATGTTCGGTGAGGTAGAAATCACCAAACAAAGGGCTGTGTGTAGAATATACGAACTGATATCCTGTAACACGATCAAGGATTAGACGGATAATTCCGATAGTGAACTTCATCAAATTTGATAAGATTCGTACTAACGGAAATTTTGTATCAACACAACAGGCAATCTTGAACCCAGCAGCATAGCATAAATCGCGTTTGCACTGTAGTTTGGTTGTATAAATACCCTCTATCTAGTACAAAACCAATTTTCAGAAAACCGAAAATATTAGCGGAGTTCGAACAGCACATGCGTTCCCGATGACCTAGGAAAAAGATTTTAAATCAACACGGGCTGTTACCCAAAGGTTATGGGATATGACCATTTATTCGGTTTTTGTGGTTCACTTTTTGGATGCCAATTCTAGGATTCTTATTTTGTCTTTTCCGCTCACTTCTTATCTTTGTAAACCACTTCGCGAACGCCATACAGGGACCCGTGGGACCGGTCGGCAAACAGGGTGAACGAGGCCCGGATGGTCCAGCTGTGAGTTATTGACATGATCCCCATAACCGTATAACAGAAAGTACACATGCTTTAAAAAATGGTGATTTCAAGTGTGCTAAACACCTCTGTCCGAAAGCTACCAAATCTGCTGTATCTTGTCTAAACAATTGCACCATGATTAACGGCAATTCTTGTCCATGAATTGCCTAATAGCATGTTCATTTGGCGAGGTACTACATAGAAATTTCATTCAATCGAGTACAGTGTCTAACAAGTGTGTATATACTTGGTAGTCAGTTCGCCGAATTAATGAAAACTTAATTCATCGCCTTGCAGTATCCAGTCATCTGCCGAGACAACAGTGACAAAGCATAAAACATTGCATAGTGAAGCCGGAGATGTCGACCTAACTCAGAAGTCTTAATCGCGGAGTTGTGAACGAGAGTTACCTAGCAGTAACTGTCTCATGTCCAGACTATCGGACAGTCTTATCACAACTCCCAAAAGAAAGTAGTTGAGCATTTAGATATGATAATTCTGACACACCTAATGTGAGGCCAAAAATGCGATGGCAACACGGTTGACTCATGAGGTTGAGGTCAGAGTTCAAATCCCGTTCACGACAAGAATGTACATTACTAATGATCTCTGAGGAGAGTGCAATCATGATACAGTACTTCTTTTTCAAAAAATTCCTGCTGGGAAATTTGTTTGAATACGGAAGCTGCCGGTAAGTATGAGTGACGCTTACCTTTAATCATAACAGTCATATGGAACAAGACAGGTATCCAGTGGAGTACCACTTAAAACAAAGACCCGCTGATGAAAACAAACACAACCGAAGCTGCTGGACAACGAAACCGGCCAGTAAGAGGCAAGTAACCAGGACTAATCAAGAGACAAGTTGTAGACCAAAAGTGTAGAGTCTTACCGTATTCAACGTATATGAAATCAAGTGCTTATCCACTAAATTAGATCGTTCACATAGGAGTGAACTGTCGTTCTACATGTGTCGGTGACAGATACGAAAAGCTGCATTGACCCCAACATGACAACTGGAATATTCTCCCAGAAAGAGCGCACAGTCGCTTCTATCTCACGAGTTCTACGAATTCCCTCCGAAGTAGGGGTTCCAGCAACAGTCCTGTAGAAGGAAATAACACAAAAAGAATCAACCAAAGGCTTAGTAAGTAATGCACTCGACTTACACAAACGAAAACTTAAACGATGCCAACAACACAACAGCACGCTTTGTTACATGATTCAAAATCAATCCGTGCGAGCTTGCTGGTTTCCATTGCACGGTACACATATATATGTAAATTGAGCCTATCAACCGTAGTGAAAAAATCAACACGGTAAAAATATTCTCACTGATAATATGAAAGAAAATTGCAAACCATCAGTGAACTCGTGTGAGTTATCAGATGGTAAAAACTATTTAGATAAATGACGGTAGACTAGTTTCCAAGATAGAGTTCACTTAATTCTGTGGTTCGATTTTGACAATGAGGTTTTGCTGGCATCTTGATTGATACAACCTGGAAATAACCAGTTGAATTGTTTCGAGTTCTTTGTCATATGATGTCGCGGAGATTGATTATTAATCGTTTGTATGATCAGGTGGAGTTAGCTGCGCGGTCACCGGATGGACGTTTCTATTCATTTTGTCACCAGGTTTTCTATTTTATTTCTATAAGAAGGCCACTTTAGGCAAAATACTGTCAAAGACTATTTGCATGAGTATCGCGACATTTCTGGACTAGCTTATCCATTATGTGGTGTGATCGAGAAAATCATATTGGATCGTACGATCTTCAGTAATAAACCTAACGACAAGTTCCAATTTGCGTATCATCAGACAAACCCTCGCTTATACGGTATATTTGTTTTACGTTTACCTTGGAAGGAAATGCAAAATTGCGTAAGGTTCTCAGACTATAACAGTGCTTCCAAAAGCCCAGGCAGAGGAATGGTATCATAACTTTGTGCGTAAATTGGAGGTGACTGTTGTTTTATCCCACTTAACCAGCATTCATTAGTTCATGGAACAGAGTTTAATGTTTCATTTCTTACACTCAATAAGTTTATACTGGATTTTTGCAAATCACAATTTTCTTCCATCAAACTTTAGTGGATCAGCTTCCTCTTTTCTTTCTAACGTTTCTTGCTAAATATGTTGATGATATAACACATGGAGATGTACATATTACTACTGTCTCCTACGAATGGTTAACTGATAGATTAGGTCAATCGATCTATTTCTTAATTCTATAAAACAAGCGTTCATAAATGTCATGATAGCTTCATAATGACAAACTCTAAAATATAAACCAATTTCAGCTAGCCTTCTGTTGACCGTACAATTAATTATTTTAGTAGAGCAGTCAAAAACGTAAATGCGCACGATTTATGGCCTGGCAAATCTCTCTGCATATTATCAAGTGCTTAAACAACCGACGATGCCTGCATGGGGTCCACCTGGTGATGGCTTTCCAGGAGATAGCGAGCGATCACTGATGTCGGTGGTTTGTGTGGCAGTTGCTGGATGCACACATAGGTATCAGTTTGCATCTGCGTCACATGTTTCCTCACCCATGCTGGGATGCATTTCGAGAAAATACTGGTTTACAGTCAATTATTTTTCTTTGTCTGTTCAGTAGTTGAGTGTTACTTTATCGTACAGTCTTACTCGATCATCTAATGTGAAAACCGGTTTTGACAGAATGATGCTATCATATTTTTGCGCGTTGCATTTCAGTGTGTTACATACATCTTATTCGGTTATTCATTACTTATAATTGCGTGTGTTTTTTCATGCTGATTCCATTTCCCTCTTGTAATTATTTCGTGTGATTTCATTCTTGGCAAGAGCAAACAAAGAAGCATTCTCAAAGGTAGGAATGTCTCTTGACGAGTTTTTCAGGTATTGTTTTGCTTGTGACAAATTTGCTGGGATAATTCATTCTGGTCTAATGCATCCTCTGTCTTTTCAAAAGTGTATCGTTTCATTTCTATTTCTCCAGCATATCAAACACATGTTTTTGTTAACCCATAGGCCACTTCATTCAAGCTGTAATTCATATCACTACGTAAAATAGTAGACTAACACTATTTGCTTCTGTCATTTCCACGAGTTATTGCTGTTTGTTTTTTACTAATAGGCTTTCAGGTGTTGTACGGTGTCTAGTAACTTTAATGATTAATTCACTGCTGACTTTCCGACTGTTCCCATTAGGGAGCCCAAGGTGACCCTGGCGATCGAGGCAAGCCCGGCCCGAAGGGAATGAAAGGCGCCGAGGGTCCTATTGGACCACTTGGGCCGCCGGGTCGAAAAGGCGAGAAAGGTGTTCCTGGATTGGAAGGCGAACGAGGTCCAATGGGTCCCAAAGGAGATATGGGCCCAACAGGACCGGCGGGAGATGCTGGACCACCTGGACCGACTGGTCCAGAGGGGCCAGAGGGGCCAATGGGATATCCAGGTCCACCAGGTAACTTCAATTTATTGATTGAGACAAACGATGCTCAAAATTGCAAGAGTTTTAAACAAAATAAAACAACCCAGTCTTTCATATTCTTGCCATCTTGTTCGTTGCTATAGTTATTTTCTTGTAGGGTATTAGTTTTTTTTATTGTCAGTAGAATAAGGCCATTCTGTATCGTTTTGTAGTATTGCTAAAAAAAGTCCTTTTGAGCTGCAAGATAGTTGTAACCAGACAGGTCTGTTTGCTAACTTTGGTTATCTACTAACGCGTTCCCATCACATCAGTTTGTTTAACCAATGTTCTATGCGGTCAACTTGATTTGGTTCGCGGTGCAGTAGCATGCACTTGTTTGGACTCCCGAAGGTTATGGATGTTATGTAAATCTTCAGTCAATTGTATGTGGTTCACAGTGTCAAAATAATACGTATGTATCACCCCACTTAAGATTTATAATTAGATGACAGCTTCTTTTAAGATGTAGTCGCTTAGTATGGCATTTTTGTGTACGTATACAAATACAGAAATATCAAAATCCTGAAGAGAGAACTCGTATTATACAATCATGGATGAAACATTGGACGAAAACGTGTTTTAGTTGGGTCTACTGCGCAAGCCTACTGCCGTGGCGATTTTATTAGACACTGATCACGGCTCAGAATTTGAATTCTCGCACTTATACCGAGTCGCGGTATCAGCAGGATAATAACGACATTCTACGCCAATAATTTAACTGGAGTTTCGTCAAAAAGCTTAGTAATTCGACTGAGCTTAGTCATGACCGTTTGTCACTTGCCGAGAGATGGATATGGATACCTGAGTCGTCTAGTTATGTGACACACCTTCGATCTCTTGAGCGTTGCAGAATGTGGTTACTTCCTAGTGATACCTTAACTCCACATCGACGTGTGAACGTAAATGTTGATCCATATAACTATCACGTACATGGACTATCGTTGAGGTGGGTATAGGTCTTAACCAAGTGTTTCATTTACGAATACATCCCATTTCATTTCTATTTTGAAATTTCATACCTCTACTGTTGTGTGTTTGGTCCTGTGCTTGTGTTTTTTTAGTGTGGCTATAGTGGTACCAAGAGTATTAATCGTTTCCTCTAACATGTAGCTTCCATAACTGTGTGGCGGTTTTCCAGAAACAATACGGTGCGTTGTCAGTGGACTTAAACAATACCGACCTTCGGTGTTTGAAACAAAGACAACTTTCACGACTGAAAAGTAAATTTTTGTCGTCAATTTTAATGATAATTCTGTACTTAAATCCGAAATCGTAAATATTTAACGCAGCAATGCAATTGCCTGTGTTACAATGAATACCCATGAATGAGGCATCAGTAATACTGTGTCAGTTAACTCATTACCAGGTTTAGAAAACTACATAAAAGAGAGTTATTTACACCAGCAAGAAAGCGATATGAATGGGCAAGTTGTAAGGAAACAAGAAGAATATTAACTTTTAGGAGAAAACATGAAGGAGCATAATCTACACAGAGTCTTATTTGGTTGTGAATTATGTACTCAAATGATCACAATTTTACTTGTAGAATTTATACTTAGGTTTGTTTGCGTTGATGCTAGAATTAGTGACTGACTTGTCTTCTAATGTATGATAAGATGTGGTGAGCTAACTGATCTCATGACTGAAAATCCGGTCATTTCTAGCAAAGAATCCACAGAGTTTATTTTCCCGTTGCTCTAATCGCACACCTTGCGTAGATCAATTCCGCCAAAATTCATAATGTCATACAATGGGTTTTTTCTACTGTATATTTGCTATTCCTTCTATATACACATCACTGAGTTTAGCTGTACCGTACATATACATTGTCAGGTCTACCAGGAATGCAAGGTCCGAAGGGAGCCCAAGGGCAGATTGGTGTTCCAGGGCCCCCAGGTGCCATTAAAATCTTGGATGTGAGTGAAGGGTATTATCACTTTGAGGATCAGCCACGATTCAAACGGAGTTTGGATAGCATTTTGTCCAAAAAAGATCCGGGTGAGTGTAGTCACTTATTATCTAGCATTTGTCAGTCTACTTTTTTTCCTGTCTTAGGACTCGTCAATACAAATGACAGTTGGTTTTTTTTAGCTATTTCAAATATAATACATAGCCCACACATTGCTGTAGATTACGGATGCAACTCACATGGCAATATGATAGAAATTAAGCATTACTACGTTTCGGTTTTAAAGCTGCGTAAAGCATTTGCAACAGTTTCGACAGAACTTGTGATTTTCTTTTTGTGGCGGCGTGGAGAGGGGGAGGGCAAAATAGCACAAACTTCAGATTATTTGTGGATTGGGTGCTAAAGTGGCTCAGCATTCTTTATTCTTCTCTCCGATGAGTAACTCATATCACTACAGAAGTACATTATTATCAGGGGGTATAACAGAAAGTGAAATATAAAATTGACGCGGAGGTGACCAGAGTACTCACAGGGCTCAGAGTGCTCACGCTGTCTTCGTACATTATTTTTCACAGAGTCATCAAATTTTTATTTGATAAGAATCACTTCTGGTGAGAAGTTTATGGTATGTTTGCGGCAACAGTACAATGGAACAGTAGAGAAGAGTTTCCGGATGAATGAATTCATGACGGTGAAGTGATAATTTTTTGTATTGTTTGAATTAATCGGTCTGTTATTCCAGCAATTTCCCTGTGGTCTAACAATACAGGTCGTAAATAACTCGCTTTATAGAAGTTAAACGGAAAACCGAGCCAATATTTTGTAACGGTTGACAATGGGTACGTTGAAATGACAGTGGCCTGTGAACTATCGGTATGTGTTCAGGTTAGATGTGAATATCAAACTTCTATTTAAAATATTGGTGGAAACAATCTTATTTTGAACTTGGCGTCATGAAATTGAGCGTTACCTGAAAAACAGTGAAGTACGCGAATGGAATTTCCACGTCACACATTCAGGGGGCAGTAACTTTATACATTCTATTAGCCATCTTTTTTAATCATACGTTTTATTGTTAAGTGTATCGTTCCTTGCTACCGGAAGTTCACTTGAGTGTTCTTCGGTGAAATAATGATATATATGAGTAGTAATTCAATATGGGATCCAATTATATAGTCTTCTATTGCTGTACATCCTTCGCAATCTGCCATTCGGAAGTGTACACTTCGATTATGCAATGAACGCTTAAGAAGTAGATCTATCCTGTAAATGAAATATTTACATTTTTTATAAGTAGCAACATGCCACTTTGATAACCACGCTGATGTCAGCTGATTATCGAATCTTGAAATAGCGTTAATCGAATCATGTGACCAGTCATGGTCAGAATAGGCAAATCGAAGTGCAAACAGCATCGAGACAGTGTGAGTGAAGAAGCGTTCAACCTAGTATTCTACTAGTAATGGTCAGACGAACCAACGTAGCTCTTGTTCCCATTCGAAACAAATGGTGTTGTTCCCGTTATGATTTCAGTTGCTCTGTATAAGCACACTAAAACGTACATGTGCAGAGTCCGGTGGACTAGCTGATTCGTTGACTCATTGTGGACGGTGTCGCTCTGTCAATGACAAACGTGGTTAAAAATGTATCCGAAATTAAAACTCCTAATGTCGTTTTCTGAACATACTGAGTGTTTCGAAACAGTTGGAAAACAAGCGATATGATAGTTCGTTCTCATCAAACTTTAAAGCATATCAGTAGTGGTTAACAAATAATATTTGGTGATAAGTAGTCAGGAATTTGGTTAATTTCAAGTTGAACATCATCCACAATTGATCGCAGCTGTCACATTCTCATAGGCTTTCCAGTCGGCTCATTTCGAAGATAACATTTGTCCAATGAAAATGCTTGGGTCATATTAGAAAAAAGGAACTTCACTTGAGAAAACTCGCGTACGCTTTGCATATCCGGTCTCTATCACACGCCGCCATTTCCATAGTCATCTGTGCCAGCGGTAATCCGATTGGACGATGTCATGATCGATAGACATACACACACTCCGCGGTCCGCGCAAACGCGTGGTTCGCGGGAAATATGGTGCAAGCCAGACAAACTAAAGGCGGTGTGGTCCACACGTGTATTCTACAGGCTCGGGTCACGGACTGAGCGAAGTGTACGTTTCCTATATGAATCCATACGGCACGCGAGTCGTACCCGCAGCTGAGTACAGAACGTTAATGGGGCGAGATGTGCATAACGGCTTTCAGTCTCAATTAGTTCATTGATTGTACTGGTAATGTGGTTCGACAGGAAAGCAGTGACATTTTCAGCAGGGCACTAGGTTGATCACGAGGCCGACACCTTGAAAGGTAAACACGAGTCACTATGCCTTAAGTGGTGGTGAGTGCCTACACCTTACATCTTTGTTGTATTCAAGAACGACGGAAAATACCAGTAGTAAGTAAGCTTTATTAAAGCTACCGTTTCATGTAACGTTACGGAAAACTGTCAGTCCACACGGTCCAGGCAGCCGATGCCCGCAT
>JTDE01000637.1:168032-187454 GCA_014338405.1 Paragonimus skrjabini miyazakii
AGTGTTTTACAGACCGGATACGTTCAGACCATAGAGTTGTTGTTAGCAGTAGAGAGAACAGGTGACTCGGGAGATGAAAATGTTATTTTGACATCTACAAGCGTTCGTACCATTGAATCGGTGTATCGTCTATCGATGAAAACAACTAATCGGGTTGAAACGCGTTCACAGCAGGGGCATGGGTTACAGTAGCCTAACAGTGACGTTTATGCAACACAACCTGTCAAAACCTCAGGTAGTGGTCTGGATCTCTTGACGAGCCGATCTAGATGGTCAATTTGGTCAAGTTTTGTTTAATTACACAATGTGTGTGTATGTGCAAACCTACTTGGTATTGATTTAGTGCGCGACATTCAGTTTCGGTCGCTGCAGTCAAATATCACCGCCATTCTGAGCGGTAGTAACAATTAGATCAACAGGCTATTTCCACGACCGGTATTGATATTGAACTGGAAAAGCTAGTGACAGAAGAATTGCTTAACACCTTAGTACCTAGTAGGGTGATAAACTTCGTCACGAATATTAGGACGTCGAACTCTGATATTTGAAGGAGCAGTAAATCCTTGTTCATTAGTATTCAGATTCGATAATATTGTACGGGAGGGGATTTTCTGTTCGATACGATCGGATTCCTGTGAAACTGCCTCCTAGTGGTTCACATGAAAACAGGCAGATAGTAGAGAAAATTTATTATCATAGGTTGAATGCTACTCACAGATGATCGTAAATGTTGCACCCATGAACGTTTTGGCTGGTTTATTTGGACTGGAACACTCGTGTTCATCAAGATTGTGTATACCTTTCCCGACAGGGAGATGAACATCAGTTCGCATGCTCGTGTCGACCGCGTTGACTGCCACTTCGTTAATCTCACAGTGGACATGCCTGAAACATCACCTGGATTTGTGGGTAAAGTTCAAGTTATCCAACTCCACTGAGACCATACTTACCGCCCGTCCTCTCGATCCTATTCGGATGTGAAGCTGTGATCCAGTAGAATTGTGGGTAATCAAATTTCGGATATCGACAATTCTAGGCAAGGACAAACGTTTATTCCATGTATCCTAACGACGTCAATCTGGCAGGGATGATAAAAGTAGTTTTATGTATAAAATAGATTTAACTGCGTACACTTGATTGCAACTTTCAGAAATCGAACAATTTCCTCGGTTGATACATTTCAACTAGAAGAACTACCTGTAACGATCCACGTCTGATTGTTGAGTTACGCGCAGCCCGAAAAGAGACAGCTATCTGAAGAGGGCGATAAACACTGCTTAGTTGCCGCGTAAGTTGAGGCCCTCGTCTGTCTGCTAGCGGTATTATTAAAGAAATGCATCAACAATTATAAAAGGCAAACCTCAATCGTTCGCGACGGTAGTCTCGTCCAGCAAAATCAATAGTTTTTCATCAGGACCAACAAGGTCAAAGATGAACCGTCACGCCGGCAGACCAGGACAAGAATGGCCACTCCCGCCGCGGACATTTAATAACACATTAGTTCAATAAAACAAAACGGGGTGGGTGAGGTAGTGGGAACAAGGGTCAGGTTAGTGGGATAAAACAGGGGATGCAAACGATGGGGACGAATTTTCTCAGTTCGTAGATCAACAAATTTACACTACCCTACTCGACCTTCGGTTTTGTTAGAATTGTAAAGCAGTATATAGACTAAAAATAAGTAACCGAAGCCTAACACTAACTATTTTTTTATAACAAAAGAAGAATTAAGGGATATAATAAGAAAAGGCATACTCGTGGGAATTATGAGGAATAGACAAACGAGACAAACTCATATAAAAGTACGAATATCCGGTTGATCAAAGTACGGATAAAAATACCCAGGTGTACACAGTGTCTCGGTAAGATTGTACGGGCAGCAACACATTGACGCAACGTGGAGCTGTGAGACTGTAGTGTTGCTCATCTCCTCGTGTTCATCGACTTGGATAGCTGCTAAAGTGTTCAGCGTCCGTGACACGGCGTTGGATGTCGAGGTTGTGTTGCGTTGCCTGTCTGTGAGCGTCGTCACGAACATATCTGGGAATCACAGGCATGTAGGTGAACGGGTGTGGGGAAGTTCAATGGATGCGCGCGTGCCTCGCGTATGGTGACACGGGGTTCGTCGAATGAGTGGCGGTGAGAAACACGTAGCGATCATTGTCGGATCACACGCTAGCTTGTGAAGCGCATGATGTCGGTCTGCGGCTTTGAGAATGGGCATGCGTGATTGAGACATTGCAAGCGCAGTGTCTTCTGACCAACTACGGGGCGAATGGATGGCTGGGATTGGGCCCTCCGGTTTTGCGCACAGCACTGGACCGTTACAGGGTTAATCAGTGGGTTTAATCTCCTCAGAAACAAAAGGTATACTGGCATCCTCGCGCTTGTAGGGAAAGCATGTTAACTGCACTTCCAATGAATTCACGCTCAATGTAACGGAAGTATCTCATCTGAGCGTCCATTCAAGGTTGCTAACACGCAGTGTATACCAGCCTGGTCCTTTAGAGAACAAGTGTATAGTTTGTTTTGTTCAATCTATGATCACGTGATCAGGACTCCCAATTAGTCGGGCGCTACGTAATTCTTCAAAACTACTTACCAATCAGTAATACCGATACTATTGATGTTGATAATAACAAACATAAAACTCAACAGCGAATGTCACGAGGTGAGTGTCTGTAATAAGAATCGTAAGTTCTACATGAGAAAAAGATATCACTATAGGTAACCTCAAGTCATCAAACAAACAGTAACCGCAGTCATGGCCAACTAGTGAAATCTGAGTAGGGTTTGCACATATTACTCACAGAGATTTACTATGCCATCCTAACAGATGAGACAATCGCTCCGAGCAATCTTCCATCGATTGGTGCGGTACTTAGGAGAGTGTATGACCGTATCGAGTACCTGGAAAATGCGTTGAACATGTTAGATCGTCCAGTTGGAACCAGACAACACCCGGCACGGCATTGCAGAGATATTCTTAGTTCCACCGACTCTCCGGAGACCTTGAAATCAGGTCAATATTGGATCGATCCAAATTTGGGCTCAAAATTGGATGCATTTCCTGTAGAATGTCGTTTCAAAGATCATGGAAGAATCGGCCTGACTTGTATTCAACCATCTGAAGACACACAAACGGTAAGTATCAGTTTTTAATGAATTCATGATAGTTCCGTGATAGTATAAGAGAAAATACTTGAAGTTAAAAGTACACAGTTTTAATATTGATTGGTAAGTGTTGCACCATGTGCTTAAAACGGTGCAATTTCGGTGCACAAATCGTTCCAGCATCCGGGAAAAGTTATTTTAAAATCAATGTATGCATCACTTATTTCGTTATAAACATCACAAATTTTGTAGGATGAGTATAGTCCAAATATGGTACCTGCAGGTCAGCAAAAACAGGAGACAGCTTGTGAATATGTTTGGATGTGTCAACTTGCCATGTACAGATGTCAATTCAAGTTGCAGTGCAATGGGTAGATGGTCCAGATGATTATGCTGTTAATCGGTGATCAACAGCCATTGCCTATAACCCAAGCCTCACGAATAAGTACACTTAAATTGACTTTGAACACGATTAAAGCGTAAGTTTTGCATACCGATAAACCTTAATACTAAGTGGTTCCATCTATCATCTATCACTGATTAAATCTTTCGTTTTATTGGCCCAAACAAGTGTTCTTCTTAAAATCAACATTTGTGATGATCACACAGCATGTGAAGCCAGGGTTCATCTTGTTCACTCAATCAACGGAATACAACAAATCGGCCGTTCTCTACTATTGACAGACGTTTCGAACTCAATTTTGACGTCATCTCCCCCAAGGCAATCGTTTTATGGTCAAATCTAAGTCATTACGACGGATGATAACCGACTGTAACTATTGTGATCTAAAACTGGTGACGCACTTCACTATTTAAAAGCGTTTTTTCCCATAAAAATTTTTTTTATACAACCCAGATGCGCTTCGGCTAACCGGTAGTGAAACGAACTATACTGTTTTGGAAATATTTATAAACAATGTCTGTAACATATTGTATCAGTGAATAATCCTCATATTTCTTAGTTTTTATTGCAACTCAACAGTTACTGTTTTTTTATACAGTTTATTTTTGTACTCTTTAAAATTATTTAGCTACCGCTAACGCAATTTAAAAAGACTGAACGAGAAGACGAATGGTGGTTGTCGAGTTTGAAAACACAACTGGCACATCAGAACTTTACCCGACCAAAAGTGAGTATTCAAGTTTTGTACATATATGTATACGTAAACATATATATATATATATATGGGCCATTTATAGTTTGCATTCCTGAATGAATTAAGTGTGCTACTAAGCAACTGATAGACATGAACGATTCGTGGTCACTTTTATGTTAGCTAGATAGGCTTCGTAGTAAATCCTAGACGGTAGGCATTGCTGTTGTATGGGGACTTGTGAAATTGGTCATATTAGTATGGTCAACGAAAATTCACAGTGCTTGTTTCGAATGTCCGCTGTAGAAAACGGACTGGGAAAACAGAAAAACGACAAACCCATTTTTTTTACTCACACTGCTCACTCTGGACGAGTCAGCTAGACTGAACCAAAAGTTGTAGTAACGGAAATACATATTACTGGATTCCGAAGTACAAGTCCAAACTTGCTGTTTTTATTTCCCGTACTGTAAGTTTAATATGTAAAAATTATAGAATTAAACAGAACAAAAAGGTTCTCTTCGTTTTAGTAAATTACTGACCAGTCCCATTCGAACAGACAGTCAAGTAATCTCTATTATAGCATGTAAATTTAGGTCGAGCACAAATTTTAAAAAGTGTGGGCTTCTGCTTAATGCAGACAAGTTGCAGGAAACACATACTGATACGAAATGTGGGCTCTACTATCTAAGTCACGAAGTCATATTTATCTGGCACAACACACGTCTAGTAACAGCATACAATTCCTGTTGTCAATTTCGGTCTAGTCGAAACCCACACTTCTCACAGTTGCATTTATTTGATATATATAAATCATGCTGCATAGGTCCTGTAAATCTTAGGAATACCTGACTGTGAAAGGACAACTTGAAAAGGTTAAATTAGAACTGAACTATTTGTTCACAGAAAACAATCCAATAAGTATTTTTATAGACTCATTTTGGACTGTGTTTGGCTACACAGGAGCTCCTCACATTCACTTTGTCCAAGCAACATGGTCCACCATCATACAAGTCAAGTAGTTATCTAGATCTCATGTTCTTTTTTAGTAGCACTAAGTAATTATACAACTATGATAATGTACACAAGTTAACAAAAACTGCTCATCTGGCTTTCTTCTTTCCCCGTCCCACTTTGGTTGCAGTTTTTCTATGCTCCCCACAACCAGATTCGCTACCTGCATCTGTTACATCATAAGGCCGAGCAATCAATCACGCTACTCTGTCGAAACACTGCAGTGTATTTCGACGGTAAACAGAATAATCATAACGCAGCTATCATGGCACGTCTATTCACTGAGAACACGATCAACACGTACGCGGATCGACGCCTCAGAGCATTGAGCGGGAACACAGTGTTGGACGTGAAAGTACGCGATGAGTGCATGGTAAGTGAATTTCGGATCGAAACTGTGTGTAGTATTGAGAAGACAATGTGGGCAAAAAAGTCACCGTTTATCAAGGAAAAAGAAATCGCTTAACAGAAAAGCGTTTACATAGCTAACAACTGAGAAAGCATAAAAGCACGACCGGCAAAATGGGATTGTAGTTTGCGAAAAAAAATGTCACAGCCGGTGACTTTATTTAATAATAGCCGAATAGGATTTTACGGGAGGTGAGATCGGCCTCACAATTTGAATAACCACACACATCGCCTCCGCGGTCAACCATTCGCGTAGCGTGGCGTACAATTGACAAGCCTCTGGATTGCCAGCACATGTTCGTATTGGGCCTTCATGACTACGTGCTCGTCGTGTGTGTGGTTATTCTCGAACCTGATATTCAAGTGTCACTGGAGTAGAGACACATGCAGATACTACAATCTCGTTGTTAAACAAAACTAGTGGTTTTGGTACTCGGAAGCAGCTTCCTTGGAGTGTTTATACCGCATCAACGTTTTCAACTGAAATAGCTAATTGCAGAAACATTTCCCTTCGCACAGATGCGCTCGTATCTAGCTAACCTATCAGGTTCCGGACAAAACCAGGACTGAAGCGATCTAACAACCAGTCAACTTTGTCAAGACAACAAAAGCACCCGAACTCACTCCACTCCACTGTCCGTCAACGAATATATTACCAATAGCGCCAACTTCGAAAATGGTTACCTGCACGACTTGACCACATCATGATCACTGTTCAATCTACTGCAGTCCATTGCTTCATTACTGTTTTTGAATTAGTTTCCCCCAACCTCCCTACTTTCGATTTGACGCTAGTTAATGTCCTCCGCTGAGCAAACGTTCTGTGATAGATCGGTGGGATTCACATCTGGCATTAGACTAAAATAATCCAATCGAAATAAGTCAGCCGACAATCAAGGTCAAACGCTATCTCTCTGTCTGTCGATACACAGTATGTAACCCTATCTATTTACTAACGAAAACGAATTTTACAAACAACTCAGACTGGAAATCAAACTTAAGAATCCAATCGAGTTAGAATCAGTTGGATGTGTCACACGGGCTTACCATCAAACACATGTGTCTCCTTTACTTATTACGTAACAAACCAGACACATCAACAGTGAGTATCCAACGGAAGAAGACGCTTAGGAATGAGATTGGACAGTGTCAAGCAATTAGCACAAGTTTAGTGAGAGCGGGAAGGTGAGTTGTTCTTGCTGTTACTTTGGAGTGTCACCCAAAATCTGTCATCGATTTTTCGTTGACTGTCGTGTACAAGCCTAAACTGTTCCATCTCGTCTGAGAACGCTTAAACGAAACGTTGAAGAACCAGTTATGTCATAGCAATTAATCAGACATCATTCCATATCTAGTGAACACGTCTTCGACCTACTGATTAATTCTGTCTTGTGTCTCACTACATCTGGTAGTGTGCATCAACTTCACCTATTGTTCAACCAAGGCTTCTCTCTCAGAAATATCAGAAAATTCTTTCAACTTTCTCTGTACGCATACTTCAAAAAGCATAACCAAATACAAGTTGAGAAATGACCTGCTAAGATTTATGTTTAAAAACTAATCTTATAACAATTTCCATTGAATCGTAACTCCTGTTTTTTTTCTTCTAATATTTTGTTAACATTTTTCAGATTCATCTGGAATGAATAAAGAATTTGATGACTGCTTTGAGTTAGCAAATTCAAATTAATCCTTGATCTAGCAATAAACCACTTGATTGTATGAGCTGATTCACTAACTCACAATAGTATCTGCTAAATATTGTTTTGTCGAATGAAATCCGTATTTTTATTGTATGTGCTGTCTGAAGATCCGAGAAAGGTTATTTATGTATGGTGGACAATACCCCCCCCCTCCAACCAAAAGCCGACAGGAAGTATAACGAGTGAAAGTGGGGCAGAAAAGATGCGAAATAGATGTTTTAACCTTGTGAAATTGGGAAGCTAAGATCTTTTTACCTCGAATGTGTTAGTCTTAGTGTTCATGTAATGAATGTGGGGTTAGAGAGAGGATAACAAAATCGTATTTAGGAAGCTACGGGGACTATGATGTTGCACCTTGGAAGCTAAAGAGTCAATAAACTTAAAAGATTTGGAAATCATTCTTCTAGACGATGAACCTTCACAATAACCTTACGAGACAGAATACGCTATGTACATAACGTACACAGGCACTGCATTGGTAAATGCAATCCTTCAACGAACGTCATCCCTAATGTTCCATGGTCTACTTTAACCGTCTAGCACTGGTGTCTGTTAACACTTTCAAGGACTATCAAAGGCTGGCACAGTGTATCTATGTGGATATCGATCATGATGGCGTTCTGAGCGGGCGACTAAATCGATATTTTGGCCAGGTGTTCACAGCTTCAATATTATCGGTCAGATCGATAGATCATTTCAGCAAAGCTGATTGCAACCATTTTGATCCAGTCATCAGTTTTATAACATGTATGATGTGAGAAGTAGGACAGAGACACGCAAAGCCAAATGAAAGAACGTTACAACAAATTGCTAGTGTTCAGCATTATCAGGAGAACTTGTACCAAAGATTCAGTAAACCATGATCATTACTTACGTAAGAAGAATTCCATGTATGTACAGTGATTCAATATAAAGTTCTGTTATTTAACCTTCAGTTGCGAGAAGCGCGTTCAAATGTTCACAATGATACTGAAAACACTTATCATAGGGATCAGTGCTCAACTTATCGATTCTTTGCTACTTATCATCATGTTTACTCTCTATCCAGTTGTTAATAAACTATGAAACATAAAAGATTTTCGCTTTATTTGGTTAAGATCAAATTGGGTAGTTTTGCCTAGCTCATTTTAAAAATTATTCTTAAAATTGTCCCAATAAATCCTGTCTACATTTTTATCACTTGTCCACATCACAGGAACGAAATTCGAACAAAGCTAGTAGCGTTTTCGAATTCACAGCTCGGGAGCCACAGTTGTTACCCATTTTGGATTTACAATTGAAAGAATTTGGTGGCAGAGACCAAGAAATTGGCTATTACGTGGATTCAGTCTGTTTCAGTTGAGATCAGCTGGCGATCGATTGGCGATTGGTTTGAATTCGAATTTTGACAACGAGTTTTGTTTTGCAAATGTACACACAAACACACAATCAAATACGCACACATGCGATTAAACGCGTGCATTCGTATACTCAGAGAGACAATCAATATCTTTGAATTTGAAAATACAAACAAGGGAATACTTGCGTACTCCCTGATTGAAATGGTTTGTTAATTCCTTACACTGGTACAAAATGAAGTGAACAGAATAGAGGGTATGTTGACAGTTTGATGAGTTCCGAATTATTTCTGGTAGACCATAATACACCAAAAGCTTACTCTATTGTATGGTTACGGTGACATCGTCGCCACGCGCTTTTTATCTAAACCAACCGTTACTGAGGAACTTAAAAGTGGCTTGACTTAATGGCTTCTATTATAAGGTGTCTTGACGCACAAATTAGGTTCACAGAGTATGATCGCAATGTACTCTACAAAGTGATTAACACACATGCAGGATACACATGTTTTGCAACATTCAACATGACTCCCCGGGCAGTTAACTAATGATCGGTGTTAATCAACATCAGTTCGGAAGGCCTGGTAATATCCTGGCCGATGGCTACGTTGTGTACTACAATCAATGATTTTGATAACAGGAAGTTGGAATGAAGCAGTTATTGTTCATGTTTGTCGCCCATGTCAACTGGTCTGCTTCGTATGATGTACGACTACGCTCAAACGTCCCGCAGTCTTACCGGTTATGTTACCTTGAATGATAGATCGACTTTGTATCGATTCATTAGATCGATTATGTAGTGCTATCAAAACCAGCCAGAGTCTTTCTACTCTGTATGAGAAAACGCCGGTAGTCCGTCTTACAGAAACATACCGAAGGACAACCGCTAGTCTATTACCTAACAGACAAAAAATATAGGTTAGTGGTAGGATATTTGATTGATATAAGTTGAACACCTGAACAACTGACCACAGTTGTCCAATCTCCATAGACTTTCCAGCCAAGGTGACCAGACAATTTGAGCATTAATCACAATTGAATGTGACTGAGCATTGCAGATGGTACCTCAGTTTTATTTATTGTGAGTCTGAAAATGAAGTGGTCAATACGGTTGTCTCATGAAGGCGGAGTCGGAATCCTAGTCTAAGTCCTGACAAGGACATATTCTACTGAGCTCTGA
The DNA here is from genome assembly GCA_014338405.1 of Paragonimus skrjabini miyazakii. Taxonomy (NCBI): domain Eukaryota; kingdom Metazoa; phylum Platyhelminthes; class Trematoda; order Plagiorchiida; family Troglotrematidae; genus Paragonimus; species Paragonimus skrjabini miyazakii. The sequence goes on from JTDE01000637.1 coordinate 177,883, forward strand.
TAAGAGCGAAACCCGAGTCTAATGTCCCTTTTCGAAAGGGGCCGACTAGGAAGTCGTTGGGAATGTGGCAAATTGTGAGTGATGTCCAACCTATAGCAAAAACTATAGCTACATTCTTAATTGCACCGTTTCGCACACAACCAGTTTCGCTGCCCATATTTGCATAAACACTCATTTATTACGACGTCTCGTAAACATAGATCTCAAGGTCTTATTCTAGTTCAGAATAGAAATGTTGTAGAATGAAGTCAACCAATTCATTCGATGCGTTAAAACAGTTTGGGCAAAATCCATGAAGACTCCATGTCTACAAAGAATTTCATCGTTGAAAACAGTTGAATCACCGAGTTGCGAATTGTTCGGTAAAATCGACAATCAGTTTCTACTGTATGTGATCCCAACTAGTCAACCTTGTCGTCTAAATGTTTACCATAATTAATGTTCTGGCAGTTTGTGCTTGATACAACACACTTTGGTACAATGGTTCGATAGTCGTAGACATGCGTATTATAACATAGACTCGTGAAAATGAGTGGATCACACTAGATGTGTGATGCATATTTTAACGTGATGGATCGGGCGATTGACGAGCGAACGGTTAGTTTCCGATTATGTAAGTTAACATGCTACGTACATTCAAGGCTTGCTGTCAGAGTTAGTCTCAGATGGTCATCTTGTAACTACTAATGATTTCACATCTAACAGCTTCTTGAAATATACTGGAATGTTTCAATGGGAAACATTTCGTCTGATCTTATCATAACCATCCACGAAGTGTTCAGTGATTCTTCAGTAATGAAAACGTAATCAACGGTAAACCGGAAAATCAGTTGCAACAGAACATTTTAAATTCCTTGGACAGCTGCATTCATTCACAAATTGACTGTTGGAATTTCCCCTTCCCTCCTTGTCACGTGACGTGCTATATATAAGTTCGGTCGATACTAATGGTATCGATTTGTCGCAAGCGGTATATCGATCGCACAGAAACTTTCCAAGAAGTGTGCCGTAATTAAATGAACAAACTCTATCCGGGTTCAAAAAAGTGCAAACCAACCTCCAATTCGCATTCAATATAGTGACAGCTAACCTAAAATGATCAGGCAAACTATCGATGATCATGATGATGAAAACGGAACATGTCGAATTGGATCATCAATAGAATCCTTTTTAATTTAAAGACAGGAATGTTTTCAAATTGAACACCAACCACTAGTCCAATTTCGAAGTGGGCTAACCGAAAGGTCCACTCTCAAAAGTTTATACATTAACACGGCAATGTCCAAATAAGCCTCAGGATAGCAAAATTCGCATGCATCCATAATGTACAGGTTAGAGTAGGTGAAGGTTTTGCACTACAATCTGTATTGGACTGCTAAACTAAAGACTATAGAAAGTAAACTGGCGGAAGACAGTAAATGTGCTGTTAGGAAATTTAAAAAAACAAACATTTAAAATAAAACTGGAAATCCGGTCGCTTCCTGGCAAGCATATTATAAGCACACCTCAATGAATAGCGAAGAACAGCATAAATCTACGCGCATGCCCCCAAATAGTCGAGCTACCCGAACTGAAGGCTGGGGTCCACAAAAGGGCAAATCAAGTCTCCGTTCGATTTTGTCGACTGACGATGATGTTACTTAAAAATACTCATCTGAGGTGTTCCATGTTGCACATACTCGGACGTCCAACGAATGTTAGCTACAAATGAAGAGTCTCAGCCGACACCGCAGTTTCAATATACTACAAATGAGATAGCAAATTGCACAGAACACGGGTGTATTTCGCAATGGATGGTTAAGTTTGTGCTGAAACCCATACGTGAAGGTTAAGTCGTCTTGAATTTGTTCATACATAATGGGAATTTGACACAGTTTAAACAGCCAGCCCAGATAGAATGAACGACTAAACGTGAAGATCTGTTCTGTTGCATTCTGCTAGCCCCACCCGATTCAATTAGTATCTTTCATTAGATGAGGGCATGAAGCTTGAAGATGGGGGCTGCACTCCAAACAGCAATGGGCGCGTTTGTTTGGTGACACTATCGAACGGCACAGGGGATTATAGTCAACGGTCCAAATCTCACAACTCTATTCATCAAACCGGTTTTTCTATTCACTAACAATTTTAATATTCTCGATCAGTTTCTATTTGAAATTTACCGTAAAACTAGTATCGGTTGAGGTAACGAACAAATATCAAACTGTGACTATGTATATACCTATAAGATGAATGAAGCTTACCGATCTCATGGTTGCTAACTCTAACAAACACTGGTGGTGATAATGAGAAACAGTGTTCGTTACATATCATCTTCCATAGAAAAGACGGATCTCTAAGTCATTTTGAATCTACATACCGCGTGAAACAAACGGATGATTAACAGCAACTCCGGAATTGTGGCTGTCTACGTCATGCGACTGTCTTGTAGTTCAGGCTCAAAACAGTTCCCTTCACATTGTAGATGATCGAAAAATACGATATACGCGAAATAGAACGACTAGTGTTTCAATGTTTATCTCCGGTATCATGACCTTTCTGGAGAATTTCAATTATGAAACCATAGCGTACTAAGTGTATTTCAATATTACTTCCGAGAAAGGAATGCTCCAATGACAGAACATAGTGTTATCAGACAAGATCTTTTTCCGCAGTTGGTACGAATTTGACAAATCAAACCTCCCATAAGCATGAGCAAAACGCTTTTTTTGAAGTTAAACAGCTCCATCCTCATCCATTTGGAAACAGCACAGTACCGTTGTTGGTCCAAACCCACCCTGATTGTCTGCTGAACGGAATGCTAAGCTGACTTCAGAAGGTCGGCCTTCTGTTGATTTTTCCCAATACGATGAGCAGCCCTCATTAGATACAGGAACAAAGTTGGAATGTATAAACCGCAGGAGGTAAGCACATTAGCGAGCTGAGCGTCATCGAGAGACCTCCAGGACGAAGCTTTGCAAGCTTTCGGGTCACTGTTTCCATTACATAGTTAACTCTCACATCAGCTCAAATGCAGTTCGTAGACAGACTGAGGCCATTTGAGGTACCTTTCACGTGTCGAAATGGGCAACTTTCTGACTCTACGCTTGTCCTTAATGCGAAATGAGGGGCAAAGGTACATTACCTTACATTCAGATGATAAGTCCTTTTAGTACGTCCGCGTCTCACATGTTCCGAGTTACTGTTTTTAATGCGCCGCAGACACTTTCCTCACCATTACATAGTGGGAACAAAGAATCCACAAGCTGCCGGATATCTAGTATACATAAAATGTTCACAATCGTTTCACAAATCGGTTATTTGTTCTAGTGAGTTGGTTGTATACACCTCAGTAAACAGTGATTAGTCAATCAGAAACACCCATTCTAATGTATTAGTGTGAGCCCAAGGGGAGTGCATTTCTGTTCACCACACACAGCAATTTAGCACACCTGTCCAGCTCAGGCGCATGACAATCAAAGGCGAATCGTAACGAGATACAAACAAAAAACACGCGATTCGATCAGTGTGGTGTGGGTAAGATAATTATCACATCTTTTCGGAGACAAACTGGAATCCGGGTCGTCAGAACAATCGGTCATATTGAATAGTTAATTATGCGAAATATTATTAAACCATATCCAATATTTATTCAGTAACACACGAAGTGTACTCCAGTCTATTGGATCTATCACCTCAGCGGGAGACGTACGACGTGGGGTAGCATTACAAGGTCATTTTAATTCATGACCAAGTCAACTCAGGTCAAGCCAGGAGATTTGGTTATGATGAGGGTGAGGCGTATACACATTCACATCGACATCACACAAAGAGACCAGACCATTGATTTCCAGTTTTGCGCTTGATTTTTGTGCCAAAGTCAAGTGACCGTAAACTTTGTCGGATAACAGATAAGCCTTCAGGTTGGGAAGCATATAAACGTTTGTAACTAGTTAAACATAATCGTACGAAGATATAATTAAGGAACGACAGTTCAGAATTCAATGGATTTTGATTTTGAATTGGTTGTATCAGAAAAACTATCATTGTTAGATGAGTGCTTGATGAACGCTGTGGCCAATGCACTAGTAACAATCAACAGAATGCAATACGCGACAGATTAGATTATGGGGAATTGGAAATGTCTTGAAAAATATTTTTTTTAAAACAAGTAAACAACATAACTGTCAATGAAACACTGCTCATATGAAGAAACCTCATTGTATAGTCATGGGATCCAATCGCGGAAAAAAAAACAGTCAAGCAAGAGGTTTCATTCAGAAGTAAACTAGGTGGGCACCGACTCAGCTAAAGTGGTGACCACGACCCATCGAGCGGCTCCCAGCCAAGTTGCATCATCTGTTTGATAGTTTTGTACTCCCTGCTAACTGGTTTGGATGATTCGTCGTGACAAGTGAAGATTGCTTCTACCACTCTGATAAACACGTGATTGTCAGGCTTGTTATTCTTTAGTTAAGTCAGGAACGGGGAACCTTTCGCACGCTCATGTTAACTTGGCTGTCTCAAAGGCAAGTAGATAGAGCGGTCATTGGATAGCTGATGTCTTAGCGCAACACCAGCATATGTATGATAGGAATTACGAAAACGTTTGTTCTGTCTTAAAGTTGAAGCAGTGCATTGCACTGTTGTTGGGAAACAGTCCTCATAGAAAGTTCAGCCAACCACTTTCGAAAAGAAGCACTAGACTCGACATTTGCTGTTTCTAAAATTCGTCAGCAATGAACATTTCCGTCACGGTCAAGATTTGAATTCCAGTCATACTTTTATCAGGTAACCGTTTCAATCACTGCGTCACTAGCCTCTTGTTAGATATGTCCTGATGAGCTTTAAAAGGAGCGCAATTCGATTACAATGTTTTTTTCCGAAAGGATTAATCAAAAAATATTTGTGGTAGTCCGAAAACCTCAACAAACTATGAATGACGTTCAACTCATATCAGCCGAAATCCACACTACTTATACACACTTAGTTTCTTCGAAAATGTAAGACAGTAATAATATACTTAAATATGTTAAGTGGCATTGACAACAGACAAAACCACCTGGATTGTTTGGACATATATTTTGCAGGACAAGGAAAAAAAATAATCTTGAATTCTAGAACCCATAGACGACAACATCGGTATGTATTGACAGAAACGATTTCGTAAGGACGTACATGAAACATACATTGAACAAATATATCAAACAAGGTTACACCATTGAAGTTGTCATGATTCATAGGTAACGAGAAAGACATGTATCTATGAAAGTGACAAAAAGGTAAACGGTTGAAGAAGTTCACAACGCATAAACTTATGAAATGGTTGATTACCATTCTAACTGAAACGAGAGCTTTTTTACACCTAAACAATCAAAACAAATTGGAATAATAAACTAATTGGATTGGACAATATCAACAACTTCATTCGAAAACATGTTGGTTTGCTGATAGACGTGATCCATACATCGACAAATTGTGGCTAATCAATACCCATTAGCAAGATATTATGAGTATACAAAAGTCGGTCAGCGTCGGCCAATCAAAAGAACGATTAGTTGTTGATTTGTGTTCATTTTAATAGGCTCTGTGATTGAAGAACATTTTATGCGAAAGCGTGTCAGATTAAAACAACCGGACTGATCACATCAAAATAGAGGAACACGACAATTGATAGGTCAACAACAGCGCAATAATGTTACAACTCAACTTCAAGATATAGGGTTAACATTGCCAATTTTCTGGAAAAATAGTGCAATTTGTTCATTAGGCTGTGAATACTTAGTTCAATCTAGATTGGTGCTGATCTAAACGACAAGGCTTAATAACTAAATACACAACAACCGTGATCAACTGGAATAAACGGAACGGGCTATCGCATCATAATACCTGTACGCCAAACGGTGCGAATCCATAAATTCAGTCAGCGACATCACAATTGATAGGATTCATTTATGGAAAGATTCTGGCTTCACAAATTTATACACAAACTGTCGAAGTAAAGATGAAATTGTCTCTGATGTTGATATGATATTAGTAACGGCCCACCAGCCAGCAGTTGTGTTCTGAGAAAATAAATCAGACAGAATCTCAGAAAAAGTGTGTAAGTATAAAAATGACCGGTGGTGATCTGTCTGGTCGCCTAGCTCTGTTGGAATTCAGTTGTTTTAACGATTCACGTACAAGTCGTGATCCTCTGTGGATGCAATTGTTTTTGCAAATACAATCTGGTGGATTTCACAGCAAACCAACATCTAACTAATGACCGGTGGGACGTGATACCGATGGGCTGCGTTCAACCACAGCATAAAACATGATGCGACAAATCAGCGATACAGTGACAAGGGCTCGAATGAGCAAAAGCAGTGAATCCCATTAACCTATTGCATTAAGAACGGATGAAATAGAGCAGGGAAAATTAAGCGAATGTACTCAAGCCGATACTCAGCGAGTTGTAACACCGGTAGGGTTATTTTTCATGGTTTTGTTTGAACCGCTTACCCACCTCATTACTGTTCACCTCAGTGAGCAAAACTCCATTATTTTGAAAGCGTTTCGCAGCCGACACTAGCTGAAGGCGAGATGTTAGGAGGCGCATCTCCTAATGAGACAGCCAAGACGCATCACATCGATCGGCCGGTCTGGCTCGGATGTTATGGTCGTGGGTGTTGGTATGGTCCCACTCAACCAATCAGATTGCAGGTGTGCAGTCGAACACCTGTGTGCTATCTGGACTGTTTTTTCTCGCATATCCTTCTGATGCTCCCTGTAACGCGATCGTAATATACTACTTAAACCACGGCTATTCAGTAGTAGGACCAGAGCATGTATTTTGACATCGAACAAGCCGCACGAAAAATGCAGGAAGAAACATCGGAGTGCAGCATCGCCCAATATGGTCCTTGCTACGTAAAGGAATTGAGCACTGGCGTCTGGGACCAAGTACCGCGTGCAAATAAGAGGTTTTGTTTGTAGTTCTGTTTAAACGCTTAACCCACGTGTTGCTTTCTCAAATAGACAACCCTTATGCCGTCCCCGTTTTTGGCTCACAACACTAATTCATATCTTGGTATAGTGTCCAATCGGGCAATTAACAGGAATTGATTGTCTTGTAACTGATTCTTCGGTCAACTGATGATAATTGGTTCAAATGAATAGTCGGAGTTACCCCGTTAGAACAAATCAGTGATTATCATAAAGACAGTCGGAGAAAAACGTTGCGCCATATCACCCATTTCAAGTGAAGATGCACCCGAAAGTATCTTTATAAGATTCGTTAAAAACTGAAGTCACCGACAAATGATCAAATTGGTAACAAAGAAACGATTAACTTCAAAATATTACGTCGTTAAAACGTCAAGATACAATTTTTTCTCATGAGAACAGCTTCCAATGTAATTGAATGTCCACATATAAAAGTTTACAGACTACATCAAATAGCTCGGTAGTCAGGCTACTTGAATTTGTACTTCATGCTAGTCTATATCACTTTTTTTGTATCAATGGATTCTATACGTAACTTTAAAGTGATAGTTACTTTGCCGGACATTGAAAACACTCCGTATTTCCTGATTATTTCGTTCATTATTGTAGTAGGTGTCATTGTCATCCGAGTCTGGGAACAAGGCGTATGTTTATTTTTTAAGAACCTTTGAATAATAATAATGATGACAATGACAAAAACAGAGTAAAATGGTCACGAAGACAACTACGACAGCATTCCAGCCACTGATTATGACTTGCGGCCCGGACGCCGTCTACAACCAACATTGATATCGAACTTATTGCCATCTCTTTCATCCCTGTATATCAAATTGTGAGCTGCCTACCGCGCTGCTTACCTTCAACTACATTTAAACAAGATGCCCTATGGCAAACGCTGCGTAGACCCGCATAACACAGGATCGAGTCATCTTAACCGATGCAGAGAAATTACTTCGCGTAAGCTGCTCGCTCCAAGTATCATTTTGGGAGATTCTGTTTGTGATTGGGTAAAAAATCAACGGAACCACTGTTAGTTCCGGACGCCTGATTCATCATTGACTGATTCTTGAAAGTATCACAACAGCAACACAGCCGCTTCTTTACTAGATCACAAAGGAATGAAAATAGAGCACTTGAGAAAAGTAGCATACACCTACAACTCCAATGGTCATAACCTCGTAGACAGGTTTCTAGACTATTATTGTGACATTTATTGTCGAACCGTGAGTTCAACTTCTCCGGCATGTGTGAGAACAGCTGTTCATCACCTCGTCTATGTTCACCAGAGCCAACTGCTTATAGAAAAAAACCAGCTGAGGAAGTTTCAACGAACAAATAACAAAGTTCCACTGTCCACATGTGATCGATTTCAAAGCAGATTGCAATGAAAAAGCATTAAACAAGTAAGCTTCGTGATAAAATTTGTTCTATACACTTGCCTAGTAAGTCTCATGGTTACTCAACATTCTGAGTCTCATGACACCCATTATGCTGGCATCAGGTGACTAACCGACAAGCACGAGTAACTGAAATTTGTTTAATTATGCATCGAAACGCCTATGGTTACATTTTTGGAAAACGTGTGAATATGTTTCAGGTCCCTTCATGCTAACGTTGTCAGTTTCTTCTATGCGTTCACAATCACTTATGGGGCAATTCGCTGGTACATTCGCATACGTTGATCTAGCTGATACGTTGACTGCTATCCAAGCCTGTTGTGTCCAATCGAATGCAAGTGAGCCATGCAGTTGGCCAATCAGATTGTTCTGACCTTCAAGCGATCGATGACACATGCGGGCAGCGGCTGCCCACGCTGTGTGGACTGACAGATTTCCGTAACCTATCGTGAATCGGTTGCTTTAATAAAGCTTACTTACCACTGGTATTTTCCCTCGTTCTTGAATACAACAATTGGCGTCGTTCGATCAAACCGGCATTATGTCACATTCACTACAAGCCCCGGATTTATTTTGGACCGATCCTACCGTGCAACCTTCGGTTGAAATATGGACGTCATGGAAATCTACATTTATCGACTACGTGGAAATGTGAGATCAAGCTGACTGAGGATCACAAGTTGATTGGGGGACGAAGGTAGACGGTTGTTCGATGCCTTAAACCTACAGTCGAAAGTTACGTTTTCGGATGCGCTAGCTGATCTCGATAAATATTGGGGATTACGGATGAATGCTTATACTTCACGGTTCAAATTCTCATCGTTACTTCAAGCGGTAGAAGATTTGAACCGATTTATCCCTAGATTGCTTTGTTCAGTCCACCAATGTGAATACGGTACGGTGCCGCAAAAGAAGATTGAGGAAGTTCTTCTGATACAACAGTTGATTTCCAGCGTCCGTGACTCAAGGATTCGAGAGACATTATTGGTCGAGAATTCAGTGAAACTTACATGGGAGAGGGCTTGCGACCTAACAAGGGCCAAGGTTCAGGTCGATGATTAAAATAAATTGTTTTCTACGATATCACAATCTGCGGCGATTTCTCGTGTCAAAGAAACTACGGGTTCCTGTTTGAATTATTCGAAAAATACGGCGTACAACCGGTGTGAAAGTTCAAAACACAAGTATAATTACGATAAATGCTCCGCAATC
>JTDE01000637.1:195189-212686 GCA_014338405.1 Paragonimus skrjabini miyazakii
TTTTTTTTTTTTTTTTTTTTTTTTTTTTTTTTCTCTTTTTTTTATTAAAAAAAACACCTCCCAATCTGACCAGAAGGTACTGTGGCCCGGGTCGCCGCTTATCCCAGTAGTGGCGTGGAATGTTCTAGTAGAAACGTTGCTGAAAAAGTAAAATAGTATTAATAAAAACAATAATAATGAGGACTAGGCGGAAGAACCAGAAATGGTATGAGTGCAGGTACGACATTTACTGCGATACACGACTATGTCGGACAGTTTTTTCAATCAGCGAATCGAATAATCACAAGGACCTCAACTAGGCAGGCGACACCTACCCACTTTGCTCAATGGAGCAGTCAGGATCTTCACATTTCGTGACCACGTTATTGCTTGACCACTGCGTGGCTTCACCCAACTGTTGGTGATCTCACTATACAATGTCCGGTACGGCAATCGCTCAGCTGGCACGCGGAGTACGTGACCCCTGCACTGTAGGCTGTGCAACGCAACTAGTTGGCTACTTGATCGCGAGTCCCGAGCGTTCTGGAACACACGCCAGCGAACGACCATACTGCTCACGCGATCAGTCCACTTAACGTGGGCTAACTGCTGAATACAACAATGATCAAACAGAGCAAATCTGTCGTAGCACTGTTACGTGTTCTCGACAAACAACTAGTGGCGAACTCTTGTTCTTCATCTCGACCGGTATACCACAATTTACATATACTCTGTTTATTTAAGAGTTCGCATTTGTAACTGCCAAGTGCGACACTGAGGCGTCTCTTTGCAGACATCAGCAATCAATATTTCCAAACACGGACCATAGTTGGATGGGCGATATATTTCTACAAATCGTCTCACTTATCTGACATAAAAAGATAGACGATATGAAGAATGTTTGTTGTCAAGTGGTGACTCGACACAGTCTTAGTCAATAATGTAGGAGAGCTCCAGATGGTTCCAAGCTGTGCCCGTTCAAATATTTTGAACAGTTTGGGAAAAGCAGCAATAAAAAAACCAAAATGGAATAACAGATTGTCAGACACGAATTTACAAAATGCCAATTGTTCTCTACGAGGGTGTCGAGTTGCATAAAACCAATCAGTTTGCTGCGTGCGGGTGTCTGTTAGACCCCAATGGACGGACAACGCATTGAAATTACTAGTTTCTGTTGCACGCGGGTCCGCATGCAAGTAAGAAGGTTGCATCGATGCCACTGTAGGAATACCACGTTAGCCGTGTGTTTGGTCGAGTATCAATACTAAATCGGAAGCAGTAGAGGCACTTGGTTAGTTACGTGCTTATCGATCGGTTAAGTTCACGGATAGTGTGATTATTTGGAACAGACAATACCGGTTAACTTGGCAAACAGACCCAGACAGTTCATGGAGATAAGCCGTGAACTAAATTACAGCAGAAGCTCGTTTTGTGAAGCCGATTAATCGTGATCAGTTGGCCAGATGTGAAAGACGACTTAGGACATAATCGGACGATCAAGAACATGATGCACCTCAGCCATGGATCTAATCGATGGGCAATTGACCTTGTCAGAAGGTCACAATTCATAGAAGACGGACGTCTGAATTGACTTCTCAGAGGGAGTAAGTCCGCCAAACGGAGTATTCACAGGATTTCGACCACTAGATGTTTAGCACCAATCAAAGTTAACCGTAGTAGTCGCATTTAGATTAATCTGTTGACCAGCTTATCTTGGAAAGAAATAACAGCCGGCAGTTTAGCTCTCCTAAAGCTGATCGGTAATGCATGTTCATCTCCGAATAGGAAGCAGTTTAAGCTCGATCGACGACATAGCGATGAGAACTTCTGAGCTGGATGGAATCAACAAGACACATGCCATTACCGATACGATCAGACAACCTCATTATTACTCGCATGGACGTGTGGCTGGAGGTTTACAAGTGAGACCAGTGGTATCGTGATCAACAATGTTAATTCACGAAAACGTGGATCGGAGATCGAGTCCAAATTAATTCCAACAAGAGTAGAACTAAAATTGAGCGCTCTCGTTAAGAATGGGTCATGTGAAATGATTAACTTGACGCGAAACGTGCAGACAAACACCAATCGTTTACAACATGTAAAAACAATAATATTCAGTACACTGTGGTAGCATGTTTAGTACGTTTCTGTTCTTTAAACTTCGCCGGAATCACAGAATGAAAATACTACCAAACAACCTAGATCAAAGCAAATCGCACGCAAGTCCCTCGTGTGAAAATTATTTGCTGGCCGACTTTTGCATCGGACGTAACCAAGTCATGTTTTCTACACAGAGATTCGCATTGTCCGTACAGAAGGATGCAAGGTCACCACTCACCAATTCGCCAGGAGCGGCTTTGTTATCGCTTGTATCGCGTACACATAAGCTTGGGGAAACCCCGACCAGGTTTCAGACCGGTTATGTAACGCGCGATCGAAACTAGTTGGCGCACACGGATTGAATCTGAAGTGACTGCTACGTCAACGTTCCGCACGAGGACCCTGAGTCAACGGATAGTCAGACGAGCAAGGACAGTTTCATTTAAACTACGGCTGCGTGTTGCGTAATACATTATTGGACACAATCCCTGTCTGCTCTTCTGGTTGTATGTTACAGTTATCTCCGGACAATGAAGCCAGATAGATAGAAAACCCGGTTCGGAATGTTGATTCGAGGATCATCGATGAAAGACAGTACCAATAGTCGGGATGCGGACAAATGAAACAAACACACAAATGATAGAAAATCATCCTGTCGCTAATGACATTTGAGGACTAGTGTACGGGCAGAAAAAACCTCCGGTCAGTAACGCAAAGGCTTGGCGGTTTGGATCTCATTCAGACTATCTCATTTATACACACTGAATATGAATAGCTTGGCAGAGATTCCGATTAGCAACTCTGGAGTTACGTATCAATACGCGAAGATCAGACCAAATGTTAATCCGACTTATCCTTGTTAAGTGAAGTCAAATGGACGGGAAACCGGGTGAGGAGCAACAATTCAGGAGCCATAACAGAAAAATACTACCAACCCCCAACTGCCGGAGCGCGAACAAGTCATGCACCAATGATGTTCAGTGCCATTCCCGAATTTCGTGACTGTTATACCTCTCGAGGCTTGTTTTCCACAAACGTAAATTTTTGTGCACAAAATCTAATGTATCGTTTATTTCAATTTCGCTCCCCTCTGTACACAACATATGTCAACAGACTGCCGAAATTGAGTTTCATCAACATCGCTACGTGGCAAAGTTAAAGTGACAAAGTTACGCTCAGACTTTGCTAAACATGAGTTGAGTAGGGAAGCCTTATTTCACGTAAACGCGATGGGCTAACCGTGCCAGTCCGACTTAACGTTGTGGGCAAACTAGGTGAATGATCATCTACATTCTTTATCTAGGTTTCATATGTGTAGATCGGATTTTAGTACTCCCCAGTGATATAGAAACATTGCTCAAGAGCGGATTTAATGATCTACTCTGAGTTCGATGGGTTAATAATGGCAAGACTGCCGTACTTCCTCCGAGGGACCAGACTCAAAAAGCATTTCGTGTATGGAACAGGGAGGGTATAAGACTTCAATACTGCGTGAAGCGAGTGACATTAAGTGAACACTTCTCACAGTTGAGGGCGACTTTCGCGTTCACCAAGAACTTTTAGTCAGTCTCATTCAAAAAGTGATGTCGGACTCAAGTTTTGCTCACTCGGTGGAACCTAGCCATGAACCTATCGGAATTTGCACTCCCAGCAATATGGTTGTGAGGTAACCATGATGATCAGTGCTTTAATGATCGCACACCAGGCATGACAGAAATATCCTGTGGAGAAGAAAGAACAACCTAGGCATTACACTAGTGAACCCAGTCGAACGCTCCCATGTGGCACATTCATTATGCCTTTTGTCAAGTCTGTGGAACAGTCACCAAAGTGTACATGGACCGATGTCCAAATCGTGGTACGGATAAGGATATGCGTTAATGACGAGCCTAAACAAGAGTCAACTTCGAGTCTAGCGCTTCTTTCCGAAGGGATTGACTGAATACGGTCTACCTGGATATCAAAGCTGGGAATGGAAGTCAGCTCAGGTGATCCAAACCTCTAAGTAGTTATCGGTAAAATGAAGAATCATGCCGCCCCTCCGCCAATGCGCAGTCAACTAGTAGTCGCTTTGCCAGGGTAGTTATACAACAGTTCTGCAACAGAGCAATAAGATCAGCGATACAAATTTTTTGACGCAGTATTTTATTTAATTAATAACGAGTTGTGATGTATTAGACAGAATCAAGATGAACGTGACATGTGAGCAAAAGTAACCTAAAACCTACTGGCCAAACAAGGTGACATTTGTGATACATCAATCCTGAATAAAGCCAATGAAGGGAAAAGCCAGATGTCCAGCGCTAGAAAATGCCCACGGAACACAAGTAGCAGTAATTCGTTCACTTAAAACTTTAGAGCGCTTGAATTCCAGACACCAACTAACATTTCCAGCAAAACTGTTTTTTACGACAAAATAGTTAACATACTCGCAATTTTGATTTGTTCCAACACAGCAAATCAGGATCACAACAGAAAAACTGCAGTCAGACAGTATTTTTTAACCGTGTACCGTCAATCGTAGAGACTATGCCGGTGGAGAATGCAAGTTTAGGCGATCATATAGAATATGATTACATCAGAGCTCGAAATGCCATCTCACTGGCAACGACACCGTCTGCTCATTGTATGGTAACTAGTTCGAAACCCCCACTACCTCCAAGTAGCTGAGACCGTGCGGGATTAGGAGAGTAAGCACAGAAGGGTGCTACGAATTTTTCGGAATCGCTACCTAAACGCACGAAAACGATAATGTCGTTTGTAGCGCTGACTGACTAACAACCAATTTACGACTGGCGGACAGAAAAATTCATCGTCGCTTCAAGTTTTCTTGAAGATAAAGCACATTGGAGACAGTATTACCACATTGACTGCGTTATAAACTCCGCTAGAATCTCAACTGGATTTGGATTAGTTTAGGGTGAGAGCGCTCTCGTCAAGATTTGGAGAGCTCAGTACAAACTATCCACCTACCTATGATTTCATGAAACACAAGCTACGCGTTTCAACTTTGTATACCACGCACATTCCCACGAAAAAACAGCGAATAGGACTTCATCGTACTTTGGACTTAAAGTCCAATAAGTGTCATCCGTCCGGTTTACCTGATATGTTTGAGGTTGGTTGCGACCGACAGAATTTCTTTGTGACATTGTTTTACTGTTCACACCAACACTTTGTTCCAATAATTTCATATTGTTTGGACCTTGTGATATAACTCGTATGGCATTCGCCACTTGAAGGACCTCAATTGCAAGGTCATTTCAGTTGATGTATATGCTTTATTTCTACTTATAAATTCTTAATAACACTGCCGCCGAATGCACAGGCATCTGATTTCAACTTCCAACTGGGAGCACAGTGAACCTCACGTGAAGGCAAAAGCATCTGATTAGAAGGTCAGAGACCCATAACCAACAAATCCGATACCTTGAATTCCGGTCGGAACTACGTTCCAGTCATTGGCCAATCGGGGCATGTTGATTCAAAAGCTGGAGGTTGTCTTATCACTTTGACTTCAATGGAAATACACAAGTTAGAGTAGGCAAACATTTCGCTCTGAACTGTTTAACAGAGTCAGTAGACGGTGAACTTGTTTGCCCATAAAATGGCTGACGGAAATCACCATACAGCATAGAAATTTGACACAGTTCAAACAGCTTGTTCAGACACGATGAACAACTAAATACGAGAATCCGTTCTGTTACAATCTGCTGACCCAACCCGATTCGACAGGTATCCTTCAGTAGGTATGGACATAAAGATTAAAGACGTGGGCGCAACAGCGCGCTGCACATATCAATGAAAGGTGTTCACTATTGACAGTGAGCTTAAGGCTGCAGTCCAAACAACAATGGACAATTTAGAAGAAATCCATTTGCGAAAAATCTGGACTTCGGCTGGTTTCTAACCAGCGGCAGAAACACCATGCCCAAACGCGGCAAGCGCTCTACCAGCTAAGCTAGGAAGCCATGCCGGAAGCCCAGAAATTTCACATTTGGACCTAGTTACCCAACCAACCAACTGTGTCATATGGAATCCACCAAATAATCCAGCCGATTGACTGCCCAAGCAGGAATTTCTCGATCAGTTCACGCTGGTAGAGCGCTTGCCGCGTTTCGGCATGGTGTTTCTGTCGCTGGTTCGAATCCAGCCGAAGTCCAGATTTTTCGCAAATGGATCTCTTCTAAATTATCAAATTTACCAAACTACTTGTCAGTAACAGTGGACAAGTGGGATTGGTGACACTAATGAACGGTACAGGGGATTATAGTCAACAGCTCCGTGTTCATCAAACTGGATTATCTACTTACCAATAATTTCAATATATATTTACTGCTTATTTATTTAAAATTTAGTGTTAAGCTCGTACCGGTTAATGTAACGAACAAATATCAAACTGTGACTATGTATATACCTATAAGATGAATGAAGCTTACCGATCTCATGGTTGCTAACTCTAACAAACACTAGTGGTGATAATGAGAAACAGTGCTCGTTACATATCATCCACCACAGGGAAGACAGATGTCTAAATCATTTTGAATCTACATACCGCGTGGAACAAACGGATGATTAACAGCAACTCCGGAATTGTGGTTGTCTACGTCATGTGACTGTCTTGCAGTTTAGGCTTGAAACAGTCCCCTCCACGATGTGGATGATCAAAAATACTATACACACGAAATAGAATGACTAGATTTTCAATGTTCATCTCCGGTATCATGGCCTTTTTGAAGAATTTCAATTGTGAAACCATAGCGTACTAAGTGTATTTCAATGTTACTTCCGAGAGAGAAATGCTCCAGTGACAGAACATAGTGTTATCAGACAAGATCTTTTTCCGCAGTTGGTACCAATTTCATGAATCAAACCTTCCATAAGCACGAACGAAACGCTTTTTTAAAGTTAAACAGCTCCATCCTCATCCATTTAGAAACAGCACAGTACCGTTGTTGGACCAAACCCACCAAGGTTGTCCACTGAACGGATTACTAAACCGAATGAAACGGTTAGTGAACAATCTTCACACGCAGCTCAGCCAAGCAAAAATTTGATGGACATCAGTCAAAGTACTGTCAATCAAACAATTGTTGTCTGTGTTCACAAGTGCTGATAAATTACAACAGCCGAACGAACAGGTGCATTACCGTTTTTGGGGAAAGAGAAATATTTAGTTCGGTCGATCAAGTTTCGTAGTTATCAAAGTAGTGAACCAACTGAAGTAATATCTTCTCAATTTTATCCTCCCTAATCTAGCCCTCGGTATAAAGAAAACGGTTGTTATAACGATGTTCTGCCAGGTTAGAGATCCTAGGTTCGAATAACCATCATCTGAATTTTGTCTGAATCGAAGGAAATTGAAAGTATCACAACCAGCTTGTAGTCATGCTGTTGCATAACAGCAATTGCAGGATGATGTAATACTAACAAGCTTGTTTGCTATCATTTGGTTCAAACGGTTTGCCAAACAGTATCGGTCTTCACGTCGAAAAGTGATCCTCCTTCACTGCACGACGGTTTTGTAAACGCAACAATAAACCACAAACGAGGATTATCCGGTTATAAACTTCATTTCAGAAGGTCTGCAACACTAAGATACTGGGGACAATTTCGATGGTGTTGTGAGACTAGCTATGAATGCTTGCCCGTTTTGACGGTTCTGACAGAGTAAAGTTATTATATTCACGGTATTTAACTTATATAATTCGAATTCCCTAAATGTAAAACGCCCATCTCCGTAAAAAGACGTCATCGAGAAGACGCTTCCCTCAGAAAATGCTTCTGGCTGAGGACATTGCTGTATCAACATCTAGAATGCAGCAAAGAAACCGAATTAACTGAAGCCATGCGATAAGCTGGCAAAAAGTAAACAATAAATACGCCTACTAGATCGATGTGCAACTTGTGGAAATAAATACAGCGAATGAAGACAATCGAAAACAACTAGTTGGGGTTTTCAATAGATCACATCACTATTATTCGGCGTTCCAGGTCTTGCAGGCCTATAAGATACTTAAACAACACTCTCAAACGAGATCAGGCAGCGCCTCAAGACCCAACTGGTCATCAAAAACAGTAAGCAAGTTCTGTGTAGATCTTCATAGGACTTACGAAGTATATCTGAGAATACAACACAACGATCGTTACATTGTGCTCAGAGCATTACCTTGATAGTTCAGTCCCAAGAATGAAATACCTGGTTGGAATAAAACAGAAGATTTCATAATTTATGAGATCAAAACCGTCAAATTCCCAATAAATATCAAAGTGGTTACCAACGCAAAAGAGGCCGAGTTACAGGTTTGGATGTTACTGGTATACAGTTGTACAACCTATAAATCATAGGTCCAAAGCTTTCGCCTAGACGAACACTGTTGATAGCATTCAAACAGTATCCGATTTGTTATGCTATGGTAGATGCGGGCTTTTCCATTCAGTTAGCGGAAAATGCACTCAGTGCACATCTATGAACGAGAAACAGGAATCAGAAATATTGATTTGTTTTCAAGCATTCTAGACTTAATCAGTGAATCGTGTCTAGCCAACGTCAGACTGCCTCCTTCAAAAAACCGCTTGAGGACATTATCCGCTTGTGGCATATCAGTTCAAAAAAAAAACAGCGTTTCAGGTTTGTCACCATGCAACAGACCAGATCAGGTTTGAAGGCTAGACGATACTGTCATGTTGTCCAAACCAAGAGAGCTGAATCAATCAAAACAACTGAGGCACTCGACTGTACGATTGAAACTCGACTTGGTTACTGCAGCGCTCCACACCCAACCAAACGATCAATATAACGTCGCTATGAGCCCACGACCCTGGCTAACAAATTAATGTATAAGCATGTAAATTGTAGCACAGGCTCTGGTTTGCTTCACTTACACCTAAGTGTTATTATTAGTATATATAACATTAGTCAAAGACAGTAACAGAGCTTCTAGCTGACCGTATCTTCATTCAAATGCCAGTGACCGAGTTAAGTACAGGGACAAACAGCGTATTACTGATCCGATCTGATTTCACACAAATTTGTGAATTCGCCGAAAGTTAAAATGTCCATTTGGTCACGAAGAGCATATCGCAGTAAAACGTATTCAGAGTATTAACGTTGGTGTACATTAGCCCGTCAAGGCACGATAACGTGGTATTATGACAGATGAACGGGTAAGAGAGACGACGGAACTCGTCAGAGTGATCGTAGGGTATGCTTAAAGTCTATAATGGATCATGGATAACACGATAAATCGAATGGGTCACCTGTGAGTGAGACTGGTCCAATAAGCAAGAAATCACGAGAGAAAATCCGTGACAAGACTCTAGTTAAATGGGTATAATTGGACAGAAGTGCACATGACGTTTAAATGAAAACTTCAATACGTTATGCAATGCCTGTGTGCAAACGGATGTGCAAGATGGGTGCATTGACATGCGAATTGGACGATCAGGTTCGTTTTGTTGACCAACTTTTTACCATATTATCTCCAAGTAAAAAGTTCGCGATCACTAATGCGGTGTATATAGCATCTCGGTGGATAGATGATGAGAAACATTACCCAATAATTCTCCTTCTGATGTTTAATCAAAAGTTCACAATAAACTCAGAAGCTCGGAACTACCCTGATGGATAAAACTTTGACGGTGTATCCGCATCAGTTCACCAACGTATCTTGATTACAGTCAGGTGTTTCTGTAAACAGTTTAAATTTCTCTGACCTCAACACTTCGATAAGAGACTGTTACCCGCATCCTTTCGCGCACAAACCACCTGATCTCCAATCTGTCACTGCAGAAATATGCGGGCAGTTAAAACAGGAATAAAAGCGTGTAAGCGAATGTATGCTTTTTCTGGCAGATAAATTTTTACAAAAGAGACTGACAGATCGATCAGACTCTTAACAGAGACTAGGTTAATGGGCAATCGATTGGAATAGTATGATTGGTCTGTTATTATAAGCTCGTTCTGTACGATCTCACGGCAAACAAATGCAGTTGCTCACAAATGCGACCAGACAATAAAAGCGTCACAAGCAAATATACGTTTAAAGACACCAATGAAACGTTTAGCACCATCGGCTGATTAATTCATGATCACTATGTGATCCGTTTACACACTGCTCGCAGACGCTTGTGTCACTTTTGAAAGATCCACATTTGGGTCTCAATGGCTCCAGACAACGTTGTGGGATTTTACAAGTTAAATAAAACACACTATTCGGGACTTGTTCCGCAAAAAGTTAGGTTTTTCTATTAAATCCAACCCAGATGATAAATTCGCCTTTCTTTGGCCCAGCGAAACCGGCGCTTGAACGTTAACATGGTTGAAAGCATACGTTTCGGGATTATTTTGTCATCGTGATCTCGGTCAAAGGACCGCTGAACATAAACGTCATAAGTGGCTTACTATGAACCATTTGCTTTCCCGCTCACACACCACGAAGTCAGAGTAAACTCGAAGGAATAAGATTAGGGGGCGCGTGAGTGAGATCTCTGTGTCCAACTGGCCAATACTAGTTGGCAAGATGATAAGCTAGTCTGAAAATGAAATCTTTAACCCTCGGAACTAAAACATGGAGATTCCAACAGTAAGTTGTCAGTCAGAAAGAAATATACCGAAAACAGAGCAAGAATTTCGGCATATATATATATATATTAGGATAGGATATAGGATTGGGAAAACAAAACGAAATCTACATTCGGATTGGTAAACCGCACATAACCTTCAGAATACAGTGCACCAGGAAAGCTGGAGGAAAGAAAAGGTACCAGACCACTATGATCCAGGCTTCTGAAACGAACAGCGGGTGATTTACCAGACAACAAGGCTCACTGGTTGATTGGAATGAAAACAAAGGGAAATATACATAATTAAGTTAGACTGTGAGTCAAGCACACTGGTCGTCTCTTCATTGACGACGTGCAGTAAGCACGTGATTGTCCTACAATTAAATAAAAGAAGCACTAGACTCAAGTTTCGCTCTTATTGGAGCTCGTCAGTAGTACATATCCTTGCCACAGATGAGGCTAGAACTCCGGTCACGATCATGACAAGGATATGCATTATTGACGAGCTTTAACAAGAGTGAAACTCGAGTTCAGGGGTTCTTTTTGAAAGGGGCCGACTGTAAAGTCTATGGGAGTGCTACAGCTATGATCAATTGCGGACGGTGTTCAATTAATATGAAACCCAAAAACCCCTACCTCCCATCAGAAATCCAAGAAAGTCAGCGTCACATGGTCAAGTCAACATGATCTATGGTGCCTACAATTCTTTTGAGTATGGCTCGCTTGAATTAAAAAAACACGCAGCTGTCGCTCAGCGTACTTTCGGATGTTCGTCCGAATCTCACTCATCCAGGCGGTCCGGTTTAGGGATATGTCCTCTGATGACTTAAGACTCGTACTGCAACGAGAAAAACACCCAGGTAACATCCTTGTATCGCAGCTTCTGGTCATCAGGATTTTGCTTACCTGGTTTCACCGCCCTGTACAGCGCTTACTTTAGAAGCCGTTCGTCAGTTATCATATGGACGTAGTCTGTGTAACGAAGCTGGTTAAGCATCAGCATAGCTTCAATCGCGTTCGTCTCTGTTCACTGAAATACCTTAGTGTTCGGAACGATGTAAAGCCACAAAATACCCGGGATGAATTTTAAACATTCCAGATGGAAGCGGATCAAGTGACGTATATTCCGTTGATACAATGCCCACGTCTCATTGTCGCACAATGGCGTAAACAGCATCACTGAGCGGTGAACAAGCAGTTTGTTTTCATCCTCAGGTTGCAGTTCTTCCAAACACGTCTTTCAAGACGTCCGAAGGCAGCACTATCCTTCGCCACAAGAACTCACAGTTCACGGGCTAATCCGTCAACAATTTTTTTACCCGAATAGCAGAAATCTGTGCAGCAATCTACATTGTCCCCATTGATGCGGATTCCAGATGTGGATGCAGCACCTTCGCCCAGAAAAGAATGAAATAAATAAAATGTCTTGCTTGTTGCTGTCCAAACTAAATTCGACTGCCACGAACTAGAAAGCCGTAGTCATTCGCCACAGTTCTTCCTCACCATGAGCAAATGTCGCACATTCACCTGCGAACACCAGAATCCCAACGGTCAAATTACACAGCATGCTGGGAGCAACAAACCGTCAGAGATTCAGCAGACGACCATCCGTGTGGTATTCTATTTGTATACTGTCTTCTGATTTCTGAAAAAAAGCTCTTAACAATGAAGTCACCCACATGCTAAGAGGGGTTGGATCCAAGACTAGGAGCAATTTCGAAATTATCTGCGGTCGATCCACACCACTGCACCTTTATCATCATACTCGTATGTAACGTTGCAATTTAGTTACCGAACTCGTCTAACTTACCGAGCATCGTCCACATTATTTCACGGCTTACAGAATTAAACGTCTTGATGAAGTCCACAAAGAGACCATACAATGGAAAAGTGCTCTGAATCTCCATGTGTATATGCACACAGCAGCATCCGAAGCCAAAGGACGTCTGTGCTTCAAACCATCACCTCCCAAGTGGCTTGCGCTGAACCACTTGCGATTCCACTCACACACCATGTGTCCGGTGTAAACCCGAAGGAATAAGACCAGTAGGTGTGTGAGTGATATCTTTGTGTCCAGCCGGCCAATGCTGGTTAGCTATTTGAATGGCTGGCAGGAAAAGGAAATCCTCATTCCTCAGAAAATAAACAGAGAGAGGGAGAGAGAAACTGCAATGACAAGATCTAAACTGAGAAGAAAGATATGTAAAATGTAATGCAAGAAGCTTTTCAGTATATGAGTGTATGCTACTGCATCCCAGGGAGGAATAGAATTAAGAACAAAATTCAGATTGGACTACGAAAATTGCAGGCAAACCATTTACCATACAGTACATGAGCAAAGCTGAAGAGAAGAATGGGTAGAAGATCGCAAAAACCCAGGTTTATGAAAAGACGAGCGAATTAGTAGCCAAGCGACCATAGTTTTGTTCGATGCAATCGTTAACAAAAATAGAATGAATATACTGGTATGACCTACCTGAGTTTAACGTACTTGCCGCCTCTTCGCCGACGGTGCGTTATGAGTATGTTGGTGACCCACTAATCGCCAACGGCCAGCGCACTCGCGGTCGCACACATCACAACGTCATACAGTCATGTCACCACGACCTACCGCACCGATGGTTCTTTTGCTAACCGCGCGCTTTCGTTCTCCGCCGCGCAATAACTGCACGTTGAACCCGCGGACTCCCGTCTGGTTCACCGCCAAGTCTTCCCAACATCCATAATCAATTTTACAACATGAATACACACACACACAAACGCACCCCAGATTAGTGCGCAAAAACTTGCTAGCATCCCACAAAAACACAGTGACGACTGGAACTGTATCCAGTTGGCCGAGAGAGTCTCAGTTTCCCTCCAGCTGTATACCAAGCTGTCACGTACCACGTTCTGTCGAGATAATACGCCGGCTTAGTTATAATATATACTCAGACACTGTCCAGTTTACGCAGACGGATGATTGAAACAAAACCCGGTGTATACATTCTGCCGTTAAAGGTAGTCGAGTACATGCATTTTGATAATCGAAGCAACAGTAAGTGGTAACTTAAGACATCGACAGTAAATGAACGCTGTTTGAATGACTGAAAAAGTGAAGGTGATCACAGCTAGAAGTTTGAGCGGTGGTCAGGCAGGAAAAATAGCAAATCAATGAAAAACCTAAAGGACTAGACCACAGTGGACCTTGTTGTAAGGACCACGGCACAGTTGACTACTCTTAAATTGTCACATTTATTTACTATTCCTTTCTATTTATCTATTTCAGCAGTTGTATTGAAATTATGAGCAAAGTATCAATTTAGGCATTGCGTTCTGTATACACACGTCGTTGTACGTGCACACCAATCAGGAATCCTGTCATCACAGTCTAATGAACATGTATATCTAAAGCATTCACCGGTACTTACAATCTAAACCTTAGTGCTTCACTGCACGAGACCAATGGACCGGTTAGTATCACACTTTCAGTAACTTGCTCTCATCGATTGAGTTTCACAAACCCAATCGACTGCAAACTTCAGATAATCAGGTCTCACTATCAGTCCACGAACATTACCGAATGTGCTACACATGGACAAGTAACTCCTACTCTTCTGAAAAAGAAAGCACCACGACACTTATTGGTAGATGTCGAACTCTGAGCGAGTTCTCTATAAAAGCAAAATGCCCCATTGAAGATCGCAATTCGGAAGTTGTGACGACCGTACAAAACCGGCACCATGTGATTCGCGGCAATTTTATTCGAGGTTAGCAGTTAAATTCTATTTGACTGAAACTTGCCGGATTAAAAACCGCAGACTTCGAACACACCGTTATCGCCATCTCATTCTAATCACGTCCTACAACGTTATACTGAATATTCCCCCAATAAACCTAGCAAAACAGGTAACTTATAGACAACAGGAGCAGTAAGTTTGGCAACAGCGGGCGCTGTCAATTTCTCGTGTGGTAACGGTGAGCATCCTTAGTCAAAATCCTCACACGAGAATCAACGTGTAAAATGTTTGAACAAATGGGGCACTTTCGAAATGTCAGTAGGTTGTGACCTTTGGTCAAACATGTTTCAGTTATCATCAATCCACAACGCCTCACCATAACCACAGCCGCCGCTCCTATCAGTCTCACGAACGTCATCAATGAAGTCCACCTCCACGACTACGCAAGCGCTGAAAATATGGAGGGCTTTGGTTGCAAAATCAGACCAACGAAAAAGCAAGGGTTCTCGTAGAAACTATATCTGCGTGTTTACTGGGATTCATTAAGGGATACTGTGTTGTAATGAGGCAGACTTTTCAATTGAGAAGGGAGCCAACTGTGAAAAATATGAAGTCCAGTTTGATTCAGCTAAGGGACAAAAACGACATGCACTCAACCTGGAAATTGCTCTGTCGGTTGAGGTACGACGTTCTGCCGAGAGCTCAGCTATTGCAAGCTCATCCCACTGTCACTCGCAATTCACCAAATGAACCAGGCGACTAACTGTCTGGGTGGCATTCTTCAAACAATCAGTGTTAGAATCCAACGACACCACAAATGAGCAGTAAAACTGTACAGTAATGTGGCATACTTATCAATCTGTAAAAGGCCTGAAAGATAGACCTGCGGGTTTCCGTTGAAAATGAGCCAGTGCCAGGAAAGACATGACTATAGGTCTTCAGTACAGCTACGTAACACAACTGGTATAGAATCTGCCGTGTACCGGCAAGTTGATTCGACTGCAACCGAGGCCTACATCTGTCACAGTTAGGTCCTTTCTACACTGCATTGTGCGAACAAATGATAAGCCTACCCCCAATCCGCTCATAAAGCTACCAGTCCTGCCTGTTTTCTGTCAACATGTTACTTAGTCAGAACATTTTCAGGAAACGAAAAAGTCGAAACTCATTTCGCCGGAAAGCAGCTTCCAATTCAGTGTCAACATGTTTGCTACAGTGTGCGTGAAGCCACCAGCATATGACACACAACTGCAAGCTCATTCATCACCATCAACAACACCATCACAGATAGCAATATATCAGTGATTATCATCCATACTTAACTGCCGCAAAACCATAAAAGAAAGCAAGCCCTGGAAAATTACAAACAAAGCGAGGGGGCTCAATTGCTGAAGCCAACTGTGTCTATATTCGAACACTCAACATCAAAGTGCTTACACCTCACAAGCAAACAACCAAGTTATAAGTGAACATAAGACAGCATCTGCAGTATAGCTTCCGTAAGGCTCTCACTGTTCAGCGTCATTCGGTGCACTTACTTCACGCCGGTCAACACAACGGTAACCTTCACATCATCCGGCCCGATTACCCTATCTAACCTGACTTCTCCAGTCACCGACTTTGTGAGTCGCGAATGCTCCAGTCCGGAAGATTAACTCGACCTAGGGTGGCCAGCACCGTGGTGAACGACTTTAGTTCTCTACTTCAGGTCATCATTCACCCATCTTGCGCCAGTCGGCCGCAACATCGGCAATGAGTGCTCGGTGTGAAAACCGACTGGACGGAATTCCTAGGACATAAACTAGCCATCTAAGTTTGTGTGAACGTAATGAGTGAACAGAAAAACTCGCTTGATATCCACCACCAAATTCCCGCTTCCTAACCTCTTCGTTGCCCAGTCATTGGTCCCACTCTATACGAGGGATCGAACGCAGTCATCCGTGGTCAGTTACCTGAACACGGTTCACTTCTACGCTCAGCGCCTGAGTTCCGCAGTCGTAAAGTAATACAGCTCTCACATAAGCCCCATATAGGCGGCCATGAAGCGTCGGAGTTTCCTCTCGATTGTCAGACATGTTCTGGATTAGCAACTACCGTTCTAGCTATGGAGATACGAGCTTCTGTTTCGTTCTCCTCACCTCCGCCACCGCAGATGCAGCTTCTCAAGTACACCAACCGTCCAGGAACCCAACAATTTCACTATGCAACATTAAATCCACGTAATCATAGCAGTCTTGCAGGAACGCTTCGCACTTTGAGGTTGCAAAGCGCATTCGGAAATGTTCAGCAGAATGCGAAATAGCTTCTAGGATTGGCTGTGCTGTCTAGAAACGTTCAGTATAATCTAGGCCAGTCAGTCTTCCACCAAGTAGACAGTCCACACCATTAGACAGTCCTCGTCTATTTCCTCTATGACAAAATTGCATGAAAATGGTGAAAGTGCACAGCCTGGACATGCGCTGCCCTTGTTGTCCAAACTGTCAAGCAGTCCACCGTAGATCCTAACCTGAGCTGAACTGCTAGAATTAAGCGTCGACAACATATCCTCGCACTGTGTCACTATAATCGGGCATTTCGGCGATTCTAAAAGTGTATTTCAACCAACTGAGTCGAATGCACCTTAACATTCGAGTCGAAGTCCAATCGTTGACCAGCGATAAGCGTGACGCTGTTCCGGAATTTGTCGAAGAGCAAACGTTTGATCAAAACGGTCTCACACAGCGCGAAACCGTGCCTGTTCTTTCTTCATGTCTGCCTCCCGAGCTGCAATGAGTCGACGAAATATAATGGAAGGTAAGACAATAGTAGTGACAGGTGTCAAACTAATTCCGTTGTGGTTTTCGCAACAGCCTTTGATTCCCTTCTTAAATATGCGACTATTATCGAATGACCTCGGCGTAGAATGATGTTCTTCGTCGTCCACCCACGGTCAAACAACTGACTCATAGTCTATACTAACACTTCCCTATTGTGTGACAAGCAGTTTCCTTGAGTAGTATACTATTCACAAGTAGTATGTTACCCACAGGCAACGTTCATGAACAAAAGGGCAAGCTGCGAATGCCAGGAAGACGGAGGACAAGGAGAGACTATCAAAATAGTGTGTACGCGCTCGGCAGAAGTTCCACCAA
>JTDE01000637.1:213281-232901 GCA_014338405.1 Paragonimus skrjabini miyazakii
AAGGCGACACGGGAGTTGGCAGTAATGTCTGTGGCCTCAGTGGATAAAAACGGCAATACGGACAAGAAGACGCTTGACCCGAGAATTCGTTTATTGCGCAAACTTCTGTATAGGTCACGTCAAAAATCAATTTACAAATGTGTACGCTCATTTGCAAGTCAGACATGCATTCACATACATCATTGTCATTCGCCTTGTCGGAACTTCTTCCGTAGCGCGTACACACTATTCCGATGGTCTCTTCTTGTCCGTCGTCTTCCTGGCGTTCGGAGCTTGCCATTTTGTTCCTGAATGTCGCCTATGGGTAATATACTACTTGTGAGTAGTATACTACTCACAACGAAACTGCCTGTCATACAACAGTACGGATAAGCTTGAGGAGTCTGCCGGTGTTCTCTGAGGCGAAAGCGGTTTCCATTTCCCCAACTTTTTCCACTAGCCAAACCTCTCGATCAACGATTGGGCCACGCTTAAACTTCCCACGGATATCGCTCCAAAATTTGTTATATAAACTGTCAGGAGGAACGTCCTATTTGGCATTTGATAACACCAAGTAGTCTCCTGCGTTCCAGATTTATTTAATTCACGAACCATTGTGCTGCATGATATATTACCTGTTTCACGAATCGCTTGTGAGATTTGGGTCCAGCAGCTATCAAAATATTTGGAGTGAGAACACCTAAACTCCCCTTCTAGACATAGTTTGACCCTAATGCTTTACTGTTGGCATGGCCATTTTCTCAACAGTCAGCCGTTTCTGTCTGTGTGGTCATTCCTCAGCGAAAGTAAAAAGACAAAACGGCAATGTACGAACGCGTGAACTGAATCCAACTATGTGATCCAATAAGAACGACAGCCCTGCCACCTATAACTGACGGCTATGTGGTCAATCTGAAAGCATGTATAATTCGCAGAAAGGGTCGCCAAGTAGTACAAAGGTATGCATGATGTATAGAACGAGCGTTTACTAAAAATAGCTTATGTTCAATGCACAATTACAACAGCCACCCCTCCCCCACTATCCGAACGGTGTGATGCTATCTCAAACCTGCCACCTAAACGAGACTCAGTCTCATCAAGGTGGCCCACCTGGACGTTCACATCTGAGGCCAGAATGACTATATCGCAATCACGAACCAACCGAAGGAGTGCAGCCAGATCTGAGTGAACGATGTCCGTGATAGTCACGTCACTACAGTCCGTTCGAACATAAACGGATACAATGAAAAGATTTCTGAAGATTTCGCGTTCACAGTTGGCTTTAACAAAAACTGTCAAGCGGACGGCATAGAGTCTATTGCTGACAGGATCCGATCTACCAATGTGGCTGCGACCCTCGTACTGAGGACCATACCTTCAACATCCTGACCAGTAGTGGCAGTCGTTGAGTCACCCAAAGTGCATAATCAGTACCGAGTAGACAGTGCGGGAGTTGTCAGTTTCATACGCAGACTAATGTCCTGGAATTCTAGTCTCTGAAATGCAACAGACAATGACATCCAACCAATCTAATGTTTGTGTGAAAGTGTTCTGTTGGCCAATCTGCTTTAGAATACAAACACACAAAGCGTGTACACTTATTTGTATTCTAGATATAAGCGAAGGAAGAGAAGCCCGGGGACTGGGCGGTAAGATATTGGACTTACGGATACAGGATTACTGTGATTAGCTATATTTGTCGTAGGACCTGAACAGTAATTAATTGCAATAGGAGTGGGAGGAGCCTGCGAGTTAAATTTGATAAAACAGTCGGGAAGGGGTCAGCAGTGGCGTGTTTTCGCCTATTCGCCCTGCTATACACAGCAGAAAAGGTGACCCGGTTAATACTGTGAGACGGCCGATATAGTATTGGTGTTGTGGATAATCACGGTTGTATATGGGCTGAGATAAGGCCAGGTCTCCCAAACTTACATAAGAGTACGATTAGGGTTCTCAACCAAACCGTGTACCGCAAGGCACCGGGTGGGTGGTAATGAATCAACGTCGACAGTTTTTTCAGCAAAAGATGTCAACCATCTTCCAACCTCCAACCTGGAGGACCAGGAGCCGGTGGTTTGTCGGACTTCTACCTATTGGCCTGCCTGGTGTGGGTGACTCGGCCGATGTGATTCCCACACTGCCCAGTTAAACTCAACAGGTCATCGGGATGCACAAATCGTCGTTATAACGAACGCCGTTAAAAATAAAGTCGCATCATAGCGAATAAATTAGCCACCTAATTATCTGCTCACCATAACTAAAAGTACGGACTGAGCCCAAACCGCTACACATCACTCAATTTAATGTGACCGAACTAAGATGAATGATGTTCACGAAGAAATACGGAAAACTGGGGAGAAAGTAGCTGGGATGATATTAACTACTATTACTGATCAGAACAATCGGCGAATTAATAGTGCTCAGCCATGTTTGTCAGAGTCAATGGTTATGTAGTGATAAAATACCCTATGGATTGGAAACGGTCATTGACGGAGAAGTTTGCACCACAGCCTTACAGAGAATTAGAGTATTACCGAATTTGATTTTGTGATGAGGTGCTAAGTTTGTAGAGAATTCTGCTACCAATCACATGAAAAAAGAGATCACAATGCATACATCATGTCAGACCTCTATTTTGTGGCAGAGATTGTTAAATGAGTCAGGTGTTTAGTAACACTCTTAAGTAATTCATTATAACGACACACTACTACATATGCATAACACAAAACCTAATACTAGAATAGGCACAATACACCCGAACTGGAAATGAGATGGCACCTGTGGGGTAGCCTTCAATGCTCCGCATCAACAATTGCACTTACCACATAAGCAATTCGGCCGAACAACGCCTCCGTTCAGAAGGAGTTCGTGCGGACACAGTCTCTCCTGGTTCACAATCAATCAAACTTATAATTTGGAACAGTGTATAAGTGCTAGCAAACGCACAATCCACAATCTCTATTGGCTGATTTTCTTACCCATTCTGGTTATTGTTTTCATGTCTATTGCATTGTAATCAGCCCGGTGAAGAAGGACGAGAAAACAAACCTTGCTTACTATTTGGTTGTTCTCATTACTTCAGTGAGACTTTTTTCAACGAATGGCATTATCCTAGCCACTGATCCTCATTAGTTGCCATTTCTCTCAATGACTCCGACCACCAACTCTGCGAGTCACGAGGTTCCCAACATACTAACTATTATAATTTTTCATCGTCAATTCACCGCTTTTCTGACTCAAACATTGTGCTAATCAACTGCGAAGTTGGCATAGAATGCACGATATGGGAGAGGACTGGTTGAATTTCCTAACACACGGCCTAACCACCTTAATCTATGCAGCCTTAAATAAGGAAGAATTTAGCTCGCTTGATCCGCTTCCTAATGCTATGGTTTTTTACCCGTTGATGACTCGCTGTATATACGATTGGACACAAACATAGATAGTTTGAAGATGGTGTACATCCCCCACTCTGAACAGCTGCATATGCCAGCAGTAGAATAACACCGCTCTCATAGTCGGTGCTTATATGCCACTCTTAAGCTTCAGAGAGAGAGGTCTAACTAATGTTAGAAATCTTCTAGATTAGTCGTTACGGTCCAAGCTATGGAGATACGAGAATCTACTTCAATTTCCACATTTCTGTCACATCTCAAGCAGCTACCTATGTACACGAATCTGTAAACAACCATAATCAGCTCATTATCTAACATTAAACCTAAATGTCAAAGGTTCCTCATGGTAAACTTCACTCGGGGTTTGGTGATATGTAAGATCTTCAATATCAATAATGTGACATAATTCAGGTAGCCAAAATTTTCGGCCAGATCCGGACTGCTGTAAACTGAAAACTACTCACACTTAATCGTAGTTTCCATATCCAGACAAGCTTTCTAGCTAGTTTAATTTGAAAGGAAGTACTAGACTCATAATTCGTTCTTATTAAAGTTTTCCAGTATTCCGTATCCTTGTCCGGATCTTAAATTGCATTCCGGCAATCGTAATTTTGGGGCGAGTATGTTAACCACGTCAATAACTTCAAAATAGGGCCTAATCGATTCGTCATATCCAAACACTAAATCACAATCGCAAATGGATAGTGTACGGCATGCCCAAATTGCTTCACAGGAAAATAAACACAACCCCGTGTTCCTTTCAATCGATAATCCCGTGACCAGGACTTCTTAGTGAAGTTGAAACAATTGACTTCATTAAACCAAACGATTGAGTAGAACGAGTAGTATTTGCAACAGACTGCGGCCAACCATTCGAATATGACGGTCTGGTCATGCTTATTGTAAAGTGTATGAAACAATTATTGGCACGCTTACCCCACAAATACGTGGGCCGGACTGAAAATTCCGATCTGGACGAGAAAACGCATTAATCATGAGTTACAGTAAGAGCAAAAATCGAATCTGGTGCTTTGTTCCCAAGAAGGTTAGCACAAAAACGTATATTTAAATAAACTGCGACCAAATAGGAATGACATTCAACTCGTAATAACCGAGGCTCCTATGAACCAATCATCAACGTCCAGAGTGAATACGATCATAGGCCCTCACTAGTATAAGAATGATACAGCATTCAGGGGTGGAGGCAAAACACACTCGATTGAAGTACTTCAGTCTCCAAGCAACCTAATTTCTACTGAACCGCCAATGTATTTTCATTAAGTAAAGTTGGTAGGATTGACTCAACTGTTAAGGTTACAGAATCCAGCCGAACTTAAATAATCAATAAGGAGATTATCACAACAGAACACAACACATGTGCATCAACAACACTGTCCTATTACGTGACAAATAACTCCGGTGAACACTCAGGGACTAGCTCGCCAACTTTTCTGTTCTCTGCTGACAAACTACCAACAGAGAAAAAGTGTCATTTCGAAGTAAGCTGATGACATCGTTTTGGGTGTGCACCCTATTGTACTCTCAACTCAACGGTACTGAAATACAACTGTCTGTCTTGAATGAGCGGTCAGTGGCCGTAATTGGACTATGAATATCATGAAATGTGTAGATGTTAAGTTTCACTTGTTAAAGTCAATCGATAACAACTCATGGAGCAGTAACTGGAGCTATACATCCAGAACGCATCCATCCCCAGACATGTGTCACTTAAATATCTGGGAATTATTGTACGCCAAAACATTTACTGATTCCTCCATTTCAATGAAACCGTTATTGAAAATAGGAGGCTCACTTTAGTGCGATTCCGTTGAAAGCATTTTCTACACCTCATCATTTAATTTCACATCATCAACGAGTGCACACTAATCTATTTGTTATACCGTTCCCATATAGTTTTCACCGGAGCTTTAAAGAAGAATCATATATTCTGGAATATATCCACGAAATTTCTGACTCAACGCGCTGGTAATAGGCGAACATGTTTTATAAATGTCTGTTGAATTCCACTTGAAAGCGTGTAGGCGAATTGGCAACAAAATTACCGTTCGTGTAATATCCTGTCACAACGAGACTGGACCTTGACGCGGTGTGACGGCTTGCACATCTCGATGACCTATTGGGCTAAACTGGACGATGTGGCCACCACACGGATAGAGTCACTCATGCCAGGCAGGCCAATAGGTAGAGGTCTGACAAACCAGTCTCCTGGTCCTCCAGCTTGAGGGTTGGAAGAAGGTTGACATCATTTTCCGAAAAATATACCAATTCTGGTACATTGCCACCCACCCGCTGCCTTGCGGTATTGGCTTTTCAGCCAAAGGCTTTGGTTGAGAACCCTAATCGTTCTCCTGTCTAGGTCTGGGCGCCCTGGCAGTATCTCAGCCCACACACAACCATGAATAGTTACAACACCAACAATTCCATACTGCATCGGCCGTCTCGCAGTATAAACCGAGTCGCCCTATCTGCTGCATACAGCAGGATGGATAGGCGAAAACATGATACTGCTGACCCCTCCCCCAATCGCAATAACTAAGTAACTTCTAGCATATTCTTTCCAAGTTCGCTTACTCAATCGGACACTATACTCGCGAAACGCTGCAAACATGCCTAAATAGGACTCTCAACTAAAAGCAGTGGTTGACTGTCATCCAAGTTGAACGTCGACTTCCTCACTCAGCGACAGAGAGCAAATCATTTCAGATCAATACCACTCTCCAAGTAACGATATGCAATATCCTGAACATTCTTCGATATAATATGAACAACACAGTGAACTTGATCTGTCGCAGACAGCCATCGGGGCTAATTTAGACATTTCTGCGCAGCCATAGGAATTTTCATTGTAACCAAACAGCACCAAAATACATGAAGGTTCAGATCAGATTATGAGATGTCATCGTCATCATCATCATCACAGACACCAATACATCAGTGGTTCATACTGATGCTTAACCGCCAGATATCAGCAGAGAACACAGCCCGAGAAAATCGTGTGACTTAGTGTACTTGTACTATCAAACAAACCTGTCATTTCCACATTTGATACGCGTAATATCTCCAAACTCATACCTTATGCATGTACACGTAAGTCTCTTTTGATGTATACCGTCAACAGATCACACATACGCAGTAATCAGCCGAAGGAAGTGTGAAGAACTGGTACTGAGTTATTT
The DNA here is from genome assembly GCA_014338405.1 of Paragonimus skrjabini miyazakii. Lineage (NCBI taxonomy): Eukaryota > Metazoa > Platyhelminthes > Trematoda > Plagiorchiida > Troglotrematidae > Paragonimus > Paragonimus skrjabini miyazakii. The sequence continues at coordinate 219,853 of JTDE01000637.1, forward strand.
TATTATCTAACTTCATGTACATTTCCACATTCATAAGTCCATTGACTTCCCCCTTTCACTTCAACTATCGTATTGCAAATATAAGGCCAGTAAAGTTTTAATTTAGGTGTCAGTCCCCCACCTACACCATTGGCTGTGTGGTCGCACCAACTACAAGTTACTTCACTACAGGTTGCACTTAGTGTCATACAACAACGGCGTCACAAAAGAGGGGGTGGATGTTGTCATATTGCTGAAGCCTAGATAGCAGTCAAGATAACCACATATTCAATTTCATATAGCGTAACTGTGAATCAACCCTATTAACTTTAGTTTACGAGAAAAACAACATTTTGATCGCAGCAATCTTTTAAACTCACAGATGTTCATCGGCAAGTATCTAGCGCCGAAATATTTTTATCGATTCAAAGTTAAAATGTACAATCAAACTTCGATAATAGCACTGCCAATTTGTACAGCGATTTAAGATCCACTAAGACATCAGTCTAGACCTCCATAATGGCCCCCGATCTGCGACAGTCATTGGGGATACCCTCAATCCACACAAATCTATGAATTTTGCAAAATACCCTGCCTAACGAAGCCATTAGACAAACCTTTTACGAACAGCACGAAAGTACCAAATAAGAACCTTTGTACAAGGCGGACCATCAGAGATAGAGAACATCACTAGAAGTGGCGGACATTCAAGACGGCTGTCTTACAAACTGGACACAGGACGACTTAACAGGTGAGAATACATCCTTTATGAACGAAACATTTCCAGATGTTACGAGTAACCGAATCGAACAGAAAGGTTAGTCGAAAAAGATCACGACCGTCGACAGTCTGTAAGACTACTCATGCTTTAAGGCCGATCTTAAAGTAAAAATGTAGTCAGTGCACCCCAAATTTGATATGAAGCATGAGTAATTCATGTATAGGACATTAGGTGAGTTAAGTGAGACAACGTAAAATAAGGCTAACGAGTAACTCGGAAAAAGTGGACAAAAGACTGACGCATCTTACGTCAAAATGCAGCACTCAAAATATAAAGACCGTTGATTGTGAACAGTTGTAGTGGTTTTTCACCAATGTCAGCGGGTCGTGCCCAGTACCGAAACGCTCTGCCAAAACGCCTCTCACATGAAAAAAGCTGAAAAAGTTCATTGCCATCATAAATATAGACAGCAATACATTAGAGGTTCTCACCAATGCTTAACGCCATACAACTGTGAGGAAAAACGCAGACCCTGTTAGAAAGAAAAACAAAAGCAAAGAGAAAGAGACCTAACTACTAAACATAGTAACGTCTATACTCAAACACTCATAATCAATATGTTAACACGTTGCAAGTAAACAATGACGTGTACGAGGCCTAGAACTAGTGCTGATTAGAAAGAGTATACTCAGTGCACAATTACAACAGCCACCCCTCCCCCACTATCCGAACGGTGTGATGCTATCTCAAACCTGCCACCTAAACGAGACTCAGTCTCATCAAGGCAGCTCACCTGGACATTCATATCTGAGGCCAGAATGACTATATCGCAACCACGCGCCAACCGAAGGAGATTAGCCAGATCTTAATAAAAGGTGTGGTTGATACCGACGTCTGCAGAATGAGCCGTACGACTTAATCGACTAAAGACAGTTTGGATGTTCTTTGCAGAAGAATTGAACAAAGCAATGTCCTTCGTCTAATCATTGTCAATCAGCTTACTAGCTTGTAGAAACTCTACTCCGAGGTTCTCGAAATCTTTGGGTGCACCTTGCAGGATATAGTCTGTCACTTAGTTGAAAAGGAGATGATCGTGAATATCCATCGTCCGTTACTTGAAGTGGAGAACGTTAGAGATAGCTGCCGCAACTGCGCACATACAATGACTTCAGCAAAATGGCATGCTTCAATGGGACTCATTTACGATGGACATCTCCAGGGGGCTTATGGAGAAACCGAATTAAAGGCAGCTTTTAGGTCATCATCATACATCAGTGGTTCTCACTGATAAACATCAGTCGAAACACCTCTTCAGCCTCTCATATGGAGCAGGTGAGTGTGGTCCGTTCAGATAACAATCTCTCACTACCATCTCTGAAAAGTGCCGAAGAAAAAGTATCCGGACCTAGTGTTTTAGTAAAACTAAGCCCAGAGAAAGTCAGGTACGCGAAGAACAGGCAGGATTCCGATCCGGTCGAGGCTCCGTTGATCATATTTTTACCTTGCGACGGATCTTGGAACATCGGCACTCTTACAGACAGCCGACAGTCGTGGTCTTTTTGGACCTGAAGGCTGCTTTCGATTCAGTTGCTCGTAACGTTCTCTGGAGCTGTCTCCTTCGCAAAGAAGTACCAGAGAAATACGTGAATCTACTGAGATCACTGTATGCTCACTCTGCAAACAGAGTGAGAGTTTACGGACAACTGCCTCGGGCGTTCATCACTTCTAGTGCTGTTCGTCAGGAGTGTCCGATTTCTCTTCCTGTTCAATTTTGTCATGGACGACATTCTGGAGGATACGCTTCGGGAATCCAGTGGGCTTGGTGTTGAGTTTCTTCCTGGTGCCAGATTGACCGATCTGGAGTACGCGGACGACACTGTTTTACTTAGCCCCTCTGCCGAAATCATGCAGACCATGCTGGACAGGTTGAGCGACCGAGCTGGTTTGCATGGAATGCGGTTTGCATGTCCAAAGTGCAATGTTGCTTCGAGACTGGGGCACTTCAACACTTACTTTCTTCATTGCAGGTAACCCGCTTGAGATTGTAGACAGTTCCACATACTTGGGTGGCAATATCTCATCAGCTTGTAATATTGCTGATGAGATATAAGCGAGAAGAGAGCAATAGCACGAGTTGCCTTCGCCAAACTGCGTCATCTGTGGCGTCGTAAAGACGTCCGGTTGTCGCCGAAATGAAGGGTATATAGTGCATGTGTGTGTTCCATTTTGCTTTGTGGCTCGGAAACGTGGCCTGTTCACAAAGACATCAACAGGCTTGCTGTGTTTGACCATCGTTGTCTCCGCGAATTGGCCCATATTAAATGGACTGATCGCGTGAGCAATGTGGCAGTTCGCCGGCGCGTATTCCGGAACGCTCGGGATGCGCGATCAATTGGTCAGCTAATTACGTTGCACAGCTTGCGATGGTTAGGTCACGTACTCCGTATGTCATCTGATCGTTTACCGTACCGGGCATTATATGCTGAGGCCACCAACAATTGGGTCAAACCACGTGGTGGTCAAGCAACAACGTGGTCACTCGATATAAGGACCCTGACTGTTTCATTGAGCAAAGTGGGTAGGTGTCGCCTGCCTGGATGGGGTCCTCGTGATCACTCACACCGCTGGTTAGAGACGCTATCCGAGATGGCAATGTGTCACAGTCAATGGCGTACCTGTATCCATACCATTTCTAGTTCTTCCGCTTAGTCTTCGTTTATTAATTTTCAAACTTCTTAGTAGCGTTTTCTTTTGGGATATTCCACGTCACTGTTGAGTTGAGCGGCGGTCCGAGCCACAGCATCTTTTGGTCAGGCTCATGGCTGCTACGATGACGATGATGATGACAAGCACTTTTACAGGTGGTAACACATAAAGCAATTGGTCAGGAAATGCGAGACAGACAGGAACCAGTCACTCCGTGTTCTCCTGGTGCCTCAGCAATGATGTTCGAGTGTTCAGTTCGTACCGCAAGATCAAATATGGCATCCCAGAAGTCACTCTTGACAGCATCTGAACGACTGTCTGTTGGAACATATGCAGATAAAACAGACTTTGGTCGAAGTGCAAAGCCTGACGGCACGTATGCAATCATTTACTGGGATCCAGTCGAGCACGCCCTGCTCTGCCTTAGAGCTCAGTGCAATCTCTGTTCCAGCTTGACCGCGAAATTCGGCTTCATCGTCATCAGAGATCCTGAAGAACTACTAACCTATAGCATTATCCAAAGGCGAATTCTAGTGGAGGGCAAGTTAGGATCGTGAAAGCGTGGTTCCAAAACGGCGCACATTCCATTCTAGACTCAGTAAAGTGTTCGCCAGAGCAGCTTTCTGACCTGTTTGTCGAGGAGCGTGAAATTCAAAAGCATCAATTTACCAATTATCACACGACACAGATTACATGCATAGAACACACACACGGCGCATACAATGTCGTTGCCGGTAGTGTTTGTTAGAATAATGACTCAACCCATGTAGGTACACTTTTACCCTAACAAACCTTACAACCAAACGGAGCACCGGATGACATTCGAATTTGGAGTGACTAGGAAGCATGTAAACAGTGAAAGTGGAGAAAAAGATCCATACGAATTTAAAGTGAGTTGGTGTTTCTCAACAGTTCAGGATCAAAAACTTGGTAAACGAACTGCCCAATCCTTTCTAAGTTAATTTGCACTAGCACATTAAATCAACAGCAATGGTGTATGATCAGTAGAATGTGTCATCTTTAATGTCACAATACAGTCTGGTTTTTATCTTGTGATGAAGAAACGCTATTATTATATAAGTGGGATGCCAAAAGATAATGTTTACCAAATAATCAGCGAATCTGTATTATCGTTACCGAGGAAAAGAACTAAAGTCACTTGGCCTTCCGTCGGACTTTTTTTGCAAGTCTGACCGAAGTGTGTGACAACTGGATTACTTATCTTGTATACGGGTTGTGTTCACTCATTTGTTGACGTCTGTCTATACATGTGTATGTATCCGTTGCCCTCAGTGAATGGTCCTCGTGGAGACAACTTCTTTGTGAAACAGGTGAGCAAGCGATCAGCTGTTCGCTTAACAGCGACTTACGGAAATGATGACCATCAACCTCCATCTTATCGGAACATGTTATCAACTGACACGATTACTTAAGGTATTGTGCTGTAGCATCTTCCGTGTCTTCTCTCTTCTTATATCTGTTCGACCACTAATTCGTTTCTTATTCGTGGTTATGCGCTAACGTTAACCTCGGATTATTGACTGTTGTTTAATTTCGTTTACTTGCTCAGATTTATTGTAATGCAATTGTGATACAGGCCTATGACGTATTGGTTTATGTGAACGATGCACTGTTGGTAGGACAAATGTATTATGATTAAATCACTTGGAGCAGCCAATTGATTGAGATATGCGCTTAAAAGTGATGACGTTATTCGGTAAAACTGCTGGCTTTTTAGCACATGGAAAAAGATGTCCTACTGAATTATGACGGAGACTGGCCGATCCGTTAAGTGAAGTTAGGTTTTCGTGTTTTACATGAGTATTGCACTGCCGCCTAACTTACTGCTACCTTGGCGAGGTGGTCGGGCATGTGTACTGTTTTGATCCAGCGGGCTATGCTGACTAGGAAGCCGGTCCTTCCAAGTGTAACCTTGTCAGACAGACCAACGGCATAAGTGTCAAACTGTATCTAGAAGGGGAGTTTAGGTGTTCTCACTCCGAATATTGGGATAGCGATTCGTAAAGCAGGTAATACATCATGCGGCACAATGGTTCGTGGATTAAATAAACACGGAACCGCAGGGGACTACTTGGTGTTATCAAATGCCAAATAGGACGTTCCTCCTGACAGTTTATATAACAAATTTAGGAGCGATGTCCGTGGAAGGCTTAAGCGTGGCCCAATCGTTGGTCGAGAGGTTTGGCTAGTGGATAAAGTTAGGGAGATGGAAACCGCTTTCACCTCAGAGAACACCGGCAGACTCCTCAAGCTTATCCGTACCATTAGTCTAGTGCGTTCGTCTGTTAGTGAAGCCATCAGCAAGGCAGATGGCACACTCACTCATAATAAGTCTAGAAGGTTAGAGCATTAGTTGGAACACTCTCAGGATGAATTGAGCTGGCCTCCTAAGTCCCACAATTGCAGTCCCTCTCTCAGTCGTAACAGAACTACCGTCTCTGATGACCGTATGCTGTCATTTTTCAAAGAAGGTAGAGAGGTGTTAGTATAGACTATGAGTCAGTTGTTTGAACGTGGGTGGACGACGAAGAACATCATTCTGTGCTGAGGTCATTCGATAATAGTCGCATATTTAAGAAGAGAATCAAAGGCTGTTGCGAAAACCACAACGGAATTAGTTTGACACCTGTCACTACCATTGTCTTACCTTCCATTATATTTCGTCGATTCACTGCAGCTCGAGAGGCAAACATCAAGAAAGAACAGGCACAGTTTCGCACTGTGTGAGACCGTTTTGATCAAACGTTTGCTCTTCGACAAATTCCGGAACAGCGTCACGCTTATCGCTGGTCAACGATTGGACTTCGACTCGAATGTTAAGCTGCATTCGACTCAGTTGATTGAAATACACTTTTGGAATCGCCGAAATGCCCGATTATAGTGACACAGTGCGTGGATATGTTGTCGACGCTTAGTTCTAGTAGTTCAGCTCAGGTTAGGATCTACGGTGGACTGCTTGACAGTTTGGACAACAAGGGCAGCACATGTCCAGGCTGTGCACTTCCACCATTTTCATGCAATTTTGTCATAGATGAAATAATCGAGAACTGTCTAACGGTGTGGACTCTCTACTTGGTGGAAGACTGACTGGTCTAGATTATACTGAACGTTTCTAGACAGCACAGCCAATCCTAGAAGCTATTTCGCATTCTGCTCAACATTTCCAAATGCGCTTTGCAACCTCAAAGTGCGAAGCGTTCCTGCAAGACTGCTATGATTACGTGGATTTGATGTTGCATAGTAAAAGTGTTGGGATCCTGAACGGTTGGTGTACTTGAGAAGCTGCATCTGCGGTGGCGGAGGTTAGGGGAACGAAACAGAAGCTCGTATCTCCATAGCTAGAACGGTAGTTGCTAATCCAGAACATGTCTGACAACAGAGAGAAAACTCCGAAGTTTGATGGCCTCCGATATGGGGCTTATGTGAGAGCTGTATTACTTTACGACTGCGGAGCTCAGGCGCTGAGCGTAGAAGTGAACCGTGTTCAGGTAATTGACCGCGGATGACTGTGTTCGATCCCTCGTATAGAGTGGGAGCAATGACTGGGCAACGAAGAGGTTAGGAAGCGGGATTTTGGTGGTGACTGTTAAGCGAGTTCTTCTGTTCAATCATTACGTTCCCACAAACTTAGATGACTAGGTTAAGTCCTAGAAATTCCGTCCAGTCGGTTTTCACACCGAGCACTCATTGCCGATGTTGCGGCCGACTGGCGCAAGGTAGTAGAGAACTAAAGTCGTTCACCACGGTGCTGGCCACCATAGGTCGAGTTAATCTTCCGGACTGGAGCGTTCGCGACTCACGAAGACGGTGACTGGAGAAGTCAGGTTAGATGGGGTAATTGAGCCGGGTGATGTGAAAGTTAGCTTTGTGTTGACCGACGTGAAGTAAGTGCACCGAATGACGCTGGACAATGAGAGCTGTACGGAAGCTATACTGCAGATGATGTCTTATGTTCACTCATAACCCGGTTGTTTGCTTGTGAGGTGTAAGCACCTAGATGTTGAGTGTTCGAATATAGACACAGATGGCTTTAGCAATTGAGCCCCCTCGCTTTGTTTGTAATTTTCTAGGGCTTGCTTTCTTTTATGATTTTACGTTGATGAATTCCACTGATATATTGCTGTCTGTGATGGTGATGAATGAGCTTGCAGTTGTGTATCATATGCTGGTGGCTTCACGCACACTGTAGCAAACATGTTGTCACTGAATTGGAAGCTGCTTTCCGGCGAAATGAATTTCGACTTTTTCGTTTCCTGAGAATGTTGTGACTAAGTAACATGTTGACAGAAAACAGGCAGGACTGGTAGCTTTATGAGCGGATTGGGGCGTCAAAGTTTCTCGCAGCCATTATACGTCGTGGACCAAACGAGACGCGCGAAGAACACATCAGTGAGGAGTAAGCTGGGTTTCGTTCTGGCTGTCGCTGCATTGATCACATCTTCTCACTTTGACAGACACTTGAACTCCGCGGTTCATAAAGAAGGCTAACAGTTGCTGTCTTCTTGAACATCAGAAAGGTCTTTAATTCGGTAGACAGGGCTGCACTGTGGGACTGTCCATCGAGTAAGAGCATATCTGAGAAGTATGTGAACACCCTGAAAGCAATTTACTGTCAGATCTTGGACAGGGCTACAGCTTATGGCAACCTATCACCGACCTTTAATATCCCAAGTGGGGTGCAACAAGGTTGTTCAGCCTACCCCTTACAATTAAACTTTGCAGTAGGCGAGATTCCAGAGTATGCCTTGATAGACTACGGATATGACGTGAATTTGTTCCCAGGCACTCGAATTCGCGACACAAAACATGCAAACGGTCTCGCCTTAATCCGCGATGGCTCACAGACAGCCCAAAACAACTCAGAAAGATTAGAGGCTCCAGTTCATTGGTTTAGTATGGCCTTTTGCATCTAATAAGTGCACGGTGCTGTTGCAAGGTTGGTAGAGCTCCGTGCTTATTCCCACCTTTGCTGGTGAGCGGTCGGAAGTAGTCGAGAAGTTTCTGTACCGTGGGGGCTGTGTTAGCACAAGTAGAGCGTCTGATGAGATCAAAAGTTGCACAGGAAAGGTACGGATGGCGTTTGCCAATTCACGCCGTGTATGGCGTCGGCATTGTCTCAGTCTTTGTTATCGAAGGGACGATTCCAAAACCGCGCGGAGGACGTTAATGAGGTATCCGTTTTTGATCATCGGTGTCTCCGAAGCGCTAGTGGTGAGTAGTAGGAATACCGTGTTAGTGACGAAGTTCGCCGACGTGACTACGGAAGGGACAAACTCTGTCGACTTGGGTATATGGATCTCGTCCCAAAAGCTTCGTTGACTTGGCCACATCTTACGAACGCCAACTCACCACTTGCCATGTTGTGCCTAGTTTGCAAGTGGTGGGTTGGGCCGAAAGGGGCAGCCCAGTGGTCAGTGTATGACTTGGGTTCTGAGTATGAAAGCATTCACTTTGAAGCTTGCTTCAGTAGAGCGCTCCTAACCTCCTGGCTGAGGTCCGAAGGGCAGTCAACTTCTTTGGTTGAAGATGCTGTCTGGCATGATGAAGAATCGAAGTCAATGGAGCTCTTGTTGTGAATAATTTTGTGCATTGTTATCATTTTTCCCTCTCTATCGCCCTACATTTTTTCCTTCTCCATATTGTACAGTGCCTCTTTTCTTCCCATATTGTGGCACGTTTGACATTCCATGTGGTTTTCACGTGTTACATGTATAAATAAGAGAAAGCAGCATCCTTGCGGTTTTCGTGCCTTGCTCCATTAACTGCGTTTTATACACAACACAAGAGAAAAAAATTTACGCCACTTCATTGATCCTATCAGTCATTCACAACGGTCACAGGGTTGGCCAGGAGACACCATGGATAAGGCCGACGTTCACCTCAGTAGTGACGGTAAATGTGTTAGATAAAACAAGACGGAAGGAATAAAGGGACAAAACAGGGATGAATGCGTGATATCAAAATCCACAACCGAACAGATGACACCGACCGGCTTAATTCAATGGATTGACCAAGACCTCGACATTTCGCGACCACATCATTGCATGATCCTTCCACGGTTTTGTTCGAATAACCGTAGCCTCAGTATATAACGTCCAGGGCATGCGAAGTAAGTAATGCAACCATCGCAGAACTTGCACCTTAATCCCTTAACGAAACAGTCGCATACAATTATCTTAACAGATTTGCGTCTGTGGGTCTCTTCTGTGGGAGAAAACAGTTTTAGAGAACGCTAGTAGAAATCTAACCAGCGAGAGCCTTCGGGCTAAAGAGGACCATGATCGCCAGCTGCCAATAAAAGTGCCGATGCCATAAGTCACTGGGTGGAAATATAGTCAATTCATCGTTCTTCGAATATCCGGTTTTCCTTAGGTTTGGTAAGTCAGCATAATATAAGGAATGTTAACAGCCTGGGTGCTATAGAGACAAGATCTGTGTCAGTGCGACTGCCACGTAAACTTCAGGCAACTGTTTTTAGAAAGGGATCCACTGATAATAAACAACAATTACGAAACGTCTCTTCAGACTCCTAAATCATCCGGAACTGTTTTCCTTAAACCAGAGGCGGACCAAGTGTCGTGGTAAACCTCCACTACTTAGACTCTAAAATCACGTCTGCCCCTGCCACAGGGTCGTCTTGAACGCAACAACAGACCATAAGAATTCTACAGTCCGCATAATCAAAAGGCGATGTCAACTGGCGGTTCGTTACCTCCATGTTAGGCGGCACCCATCAACCTTACACAACGGGACGGACGAGGGCCTTCGAAATCATGATCACATCGTAACCCAAACACCCTGTAGCGTTATCAAGCCGAGGATAATGTCCGCGAATAACGGTTGATGTGGTGAACATTCAGCTGACATGCGTCACAGCAGATTATGCATCTATCAGTTAACCAACTGACCGCGTGACCGACAGTTCCAGAAAGTGGTCGGCTAACGGCGACACTGCCTATGTGATCATCTCACTTAATGCGGGATGACGGACGGAAATAGTGACGGCCAAACACAGCAGGAGTTCCCACGTGAATTTCACCAAGTCAAACATCCAAACCACAAAGTACAATGGAAAGCACACGAGTAGCGCATAAGATTTCCTCTAACGATAACCGGGCGTCATCGTCGTGGATCACAAATAGTTTGTGATAATTGAAAGTGATGACCACGAGTACGGTTCTAAATCATTCAGGCAACTAAAAATATGTCCAAAAAAGGGCTCGATTACCAAATACATGTTAGTGGTCTGGCATTGATAAAGAAGTTTAGCATCCGAGAAATGTACATTAATATAAACAGACGGAACAACAGAGAATAGCCAACAAAACAAGTATGAGGTATAGTCAAACAACGTACAAGTAATTCTCGTTCCTGTACAAGTCACATGGGATCATGCAGTGCATGCTATAACACATTAATCCGGACACGTTTTATACATTGGATAGAATTCGCAAGAAATATTTACATCACACGCTCGTTGAGTTACAGTTCACCAATTTACCGCACACCTCGTCCATTGGAGGATACAAGACAGACTGGACCCTTGTGGAGAGATCATTTCCGGTAATATCTACAGTTTTCTCCTTCTTGGGTCTGCCTCGTTTTTTAGGTTGCTTTGGGATAACGCAAGTGTCATCATTACTAGACTTCACTTCTGATTCTGTGTACTGGGGAAAGTCTGACGAGTCATTCGTTGGTTCTACTAACTTGCGTCTTTTATAAGGCCTTTTGCATTTCGTTTCTGGGGGTTGATGCAAGTCAGGCAAATTATTGGGAACACAACCCTCGTCGCTGCTGGGATCACTGTCAGAAGTCGAGGAATTACGATCAGTAACCATCGGCGCAGTAGAATAGGCAGCTGAGGATAACTGTTTGGATTGAGACGGTTTGAATTCTGGTATGTCCGACACAAGGTTTCGTAAAAAGCTGAAGGTTTCATCCTGGTCTATAATGTGTTTGCTTTAAAAATATCCACGTTCAATACCCATCAATGACTTACATGCAACTGGGGCTGATTGTTCGTGAATTTTTATTGGCTGTCAGTGCATAGGCTCGTGTTATGAGCTGTTCCATAAACAACTCGAGAGCTCTTGCTGCAAGCACGCTTGAATGAAACTGGCAACTTACAGACAACAGGTGGAACAGTGGCAGTCACTTTTCCTATATCTTCATCTAGTTGCATTATCTTCTTAATTCTCGTCTACAAAAAATGTAATAAGCATCAAGGCAGATGGAAAGAGTGCTATAATTTTACGAATGTGGAAAACTTACTGTAGGAAATCTGGCGGTAAACTTCCGTTTGGTGGGCATGGGAAAATTGATTGTTTCTCCAGCGTATAGAAGCGAATCACCTTTGAGGAGGTTGTAATTCCAGTCACGCTAAGCTGGAGGCAAGCTATACAGCGTAGAAATAAACGGCCGTGTACCAATATTAGGCACAGCCCATTAATCGGAAGACGGCTAAGCTGACAGATATTTCATGGTTCTTTGAACATTTGAATGGTAAAGTGAGGGTAACACACCTACTTCAAAACGTGACAATCACTTTTGTTTTTCTACACCAGTATACTAATGTGCAAAGTTTGAACGCAACCATTTTAAATTCATCAACAGTTCCACCAGTTTCACGGTTTTCTTACAAAATTGCGAGAATAACATTTATGTAATATTCCCGCCCTAAGATATTCCGGTATGAATCAGTGACGCATGTTGTGTGGATTCGCTGCAGATTCAGTCTCAGTGTAACAGTCAGATTTTGGTCCGTCTGTTTCGATCATACGAAGTGTTAAACTGAGGGGAATATGTAAAATATGTTGAGTGCTCAAGCATTTAACGGCAGCCGAGCATGCTCAACAGCACAAACAATCCTGAAATCTATTTCGCATTCTGCTCAACAGTTCCCAATGCGCTTTGCAACCTCAAAGTGCGAAGCGTTCCTGCGAGACTGCTGTGATTACATGGATTTAATGTTGCATAGTGAAATTGTAGGGGTTCCTGGACGGTTGGTAAACCTAGCCAGCACGACCGTCCCCTGAGTGTCCCACAACCGCACCCTGACCCTGCCAGCACACGTTAGGGATAAATTAGGGATGAAGTACGGCAAATTCGGGAAGAATTACGCTCGACATTTGATTGGTGTGACATTCAGGGATGAATTACGTCAATCTTGGGTTAAATTACATCCGCATTTTCATGGTCAATGAGAAGTCAACGAGAATGGAGGTTAAGAAAATGCGGATAGGAAGGTTCCGAATTTATAATTTACCTAAATAAACACGATTGTATAACAATCCCGAGGGAAATTTCTTAAACATGAGAAACCATCCGTTGTACATATAGGTGTGTTTCGTTTAGCTGAATTGTAATACACAACGCGTTCAGTTTCGCCATCTTCAAATTTGATTTGGTTTCCGTTGTGAGATTTTTGCGATTTCTGCCATTTTGTTGTCCTATTTAAAAGTGTCTGACCACGAGCAGTTGCAAGATAACGTGAGTTTATATTAACTAATGCATTTTACTCTCAGAGGCGTATGGAATTACTGGTCGGTCGATCCACCATTTATCGTCGTGTTCGCCGTGCAATGGAACGTTTCCATGCCCGAATTTCCACCGCTGGACAAGA
>JTDE01000638.1:0-35710 GCA_014338405.1 Paragonimus skrjabini miyazakii
GATGAATCCGGGTCGGTGTCGAATCGTTCCGGTCGTAGAGCTTTGTCCATCAGAAGAGTAAGTTGTAATGAATCAGAAAAACGGTAATCGATCAGTGGCACGTTGAGTTGTTAGAAGACAAAGGCCCGTAGAGTAAGGCTTTACTCTTCTGAGAAGGACGGTACAGTGGCTGTAATGTATAGAAGATAATGATGAGTGATACGAATAAGCAAACGTGAATTATGACCAAATGTTAGTACAATGACACAATCTTATTCTCGTTGATAGTTGTCACGTTGTAATACCCCATGCTAAACATCTAATCGATTTATAAGTGAGGAGCAGAATTTTGTAGTTGAGCGGAGTTTTATTACTTACAAGAATGGTCTATATTAAGTGCGACACTGGGTCAATAAACCGTTTCTGATGTTTCGATTTAGAACCTTTCGAAAGTTGTCCTAATATTACTCAGCTTTAAATATTGCTTCAGGCGGTTGATTATATGTAATGCAGAACTAGTCTCCATCGTTTACCCTTCGAATAGTTAGTCGTTAAGCATAAAAATCCAGTCCGGAAGTCGGATTTGCTACTGTAGACTGTATACAGTGTGTACACAGTTTGATGCTATTTTCTAATCTAAGTTGACTGTTTTTGTCTTCAACCTTATCGACATCTCCGAATAACGAATTATGCATTTTCTATCTTTCTATAGACTAGGATTCTCGTAACTCTCATAGAAAACTTTATTTGTACTCATTTGTGAGTCACCCGTTTTTGTACGAAATCGATGTTTGTTTACGATATAATTTATGTTGACCAGACTGAATAAGCAACGTGATTTGGTGAGGGATAACGTGGACGTGCATATTAGGTCATTACGTTGAATCATAGATTGGTGGAAACTTTTTACAGAAGACGGATATCAATGTCAGCTTAGAGCAACTATTTCAATTAACACAGAAATAGGAAGTGAAATATAATGGTTTTTCATTCGTCCGTACGACCTTGACGACTTTAAAGGAAAACAACAGTGCGTCCATGGACCACTTGATGACCAAGATAGATTGAAATGCAGATCATTTGTGCGTGTAAAAGTTCTGTTAAGCTGCTTGTTTTTATAATATTACATATCCCTTAAAATCATGACTTTACGTGCTTTCTTCATCACCAAATATATTGTAGAAGGGGCTGGGAAGCGTGAAAGGTCCGAAATATTACTAGAGCTTACACATATATAATGACAACGGAAGCATAATGGTTACTGCATATTTTTGGTAATTCTTTGAACAGTAGGATTGGGATGACGTCTCATTCGGATTAAACGGGGGTAACTTCGCGTACTAGTCGTTAAGCTGATGGTGACTAATTGACTTGTATAGTCAAGCTTGTTTTTTTGTTGAACCGCACATATCTGTCTTCGATCTATTCAGTTTGTGGATAGTTTGTACACAACACCAACGCCGTGCAATACGGTTCTTCCTCTTTGACAAAAACTGCCACTAAGGAGTACACCGCCCGGAAGGAATGTTTTCAACACTATCGACACTATTACTGTAATTGGTGAGCACCTCTTCAGCTCAGCGGGAAACAGCCCTTCGACTCCTCTTTACAATAACATCACGCTAATACCACCGGTTAACCTGACGCCTTGTTCCACGTCAGAATGTTGTTTTCCTTCGGCATTCATAGGCTTCCTTCCATATTTTCACTCACCGTTGTTTTAGTAATCTCTTTTGTTCTGTGACCACTTATCTTAACGTCCAAAATTCTTTAAACCTTGTGAGTTGGTCGAACCGTTAGAATTTTCATTTTACGAAGAGTGCTTTACAAAACATTTAGACGCCTTCGTGCCCTGCGCAACAAACCAGAGGTACCCTTTTAGGAAAGCAGCTGATGATGCCATTGACACTGGATATGTTTTTCTCTGAGTGAAAAATCTTAGAATAACTTTCTCAACTTTAGAACTGACTTTTGACATTTTGTTTTTATAGTAACCTTGTCTTCGCTGCTTTTTTCTGCGAGCACACCGATTGTTTCAAATGGTTATTGTCACGGTAGACTTGAAAACCGAGTTTTTCCAGTTATCAGTGTTATCTTGAAGACGTTCACAATAACACTTGCTAACTTGACTAGGGGGCCTACTAATAAGTTGTACTTTGCATATGAGCCGGCTCTCTTCCATACAACGAATAAACCCTACCAGGGACACTGCTGAGGTTCCACATGGTGCTTGATTGTGTTGTACCAAGCTGTCTGATTTTAATAGCCTCAATGGTTTAGAATGATCTTATTTGGAAGGTCTTTGGCAAATCACATGGCCTGTGTAATGTTAGCATTTGAAGAATCTAGCGGCCGGGGACTTTAAAAGTAAATGTTTCCGTAAATTTTTCTCAATAGGCCTCATCATTCGCTACTTCTAGCCGATGAGATGTGATCGATTTTTTATTGATGTGTAATTTACACAAATGTTTCTTGCATACTTGCGAGTAGCTAACTGCGTATTGGAAAATTATAGAACTGTGAACATCCATTAACAAGAAATAACGCACATCCGACGATTCGCACAGAAGCAGGAAAGCTGCCCTGTGAATGCTGCGTTAAAAATAGATATGTCGTTTATCAGACCTTTTCTGATTCACATAAATCCCAATATCTTTGATAAATTAGAATCGATCATTTCGTTTGATATTCATCAATGTTTGGATGATCGTCCAAGGCAGATTTAGAATATGTTACCCTTAGCATAAAACCGCTGTGTCCAACTGAAAAACGTTGATAAGTTTTTGTTTCCATATATCAGCAAATTTTTGTAATGCGAAATTTTTGTTATTTATAAGTCTAACTTCAGAGGTCCACTTTCAGTCCGGTCCTTCAAGATCAAATTTGGGTAGACGGGCTGTTTTTTTTTTAAAGCATTTCGTTACATAAGACTGGTACCAACGGTCTGTAGTCATTAGGTACAAAAAGGTGGATTGTCAAACTAAGACAAACACATTCAACGTTCCACTCTCAGTGCTCTAACGCATTTTCATTGGTCACTTGAGCTATTCACCGATCTGATAGACCAGTCAGACCGACTTAAGTAGGGAACATATATTTTTTGGTACTGTTGTTTAGCCATCGTAACTAGTGAACAAGCGATTAATTGTAGTACTTAACCATGTTTTAAAGATTATCCTGCTTCGACCCGGTAAAGCTAATTCGGACATTTGCAGCTTGATGATGGATTCATTCGAAGGCGGCTGATGTAGTTGTTAGTATTAGGTGATTAAAGCCATCAGGCAGTGCCCACGAAGTGTACCGGTCGGTGACACTGTGTGTTGCCTATGTTGAGTATAACTCAACAGGTTCACACATTTTCAGAATTGACCTTGTAACAGCTGAGTTCAACAAGGGATTTAATTCCAAAGCCTGTCAAGCGAATACTAAAAGGGAACAGAACCAACGGCTACAAAATTTACCAGTTCTAGAAATCTATCTCAAAGACAGTTAACTTCGATGTCAGAAGTGTAATTAGGATTATGGAAATAATTACGGCGGATTAGATTGTATTCGGCAGCGGGGGTGGTTGGGGAAGCTTAGGTCAATTCTGCCACAGGAAAACCGCAATAAAGCGACTGAGAATAAAAACCGAATAAGAGAAACTTGCGGTCAGCACAAGCCCAGTGCCAATTTTTCGACTACTATCTGGATGGAAAAAAGTATTGAATGTTTTTTCCAAAGCCAGTAGCAGATAAGTTATTTCCTTTGTGTATATATATAATTGTTTCTGGACAGTCTTGTCAAAAAGTATTTGAACCAATGGTTAGACCAATTTTTGAAGAACAATTACCTGACAAATAATAGTTGTCGCTATTCCAGAAAGACGATTTTCCCATTCATCAAGCGGAGGCTGTTCGATATGTTGTCTACAAATTGCTCCCGGTGATTTGAAGCAGAGGCTAACAGAGTGGCAAGTCACCTAAAACATAAATCCTGATATCTCCGTTATTTAGCGATATGAGTAAGACGTTACACAACTTTAAAACCACTCACAGATGATCATGCTTTATTTAGATCCACTTATTAACACACTACTGAGGTTGTAGTTCGCTGTTAAATTGATAGTTTGGAAAAGTTAATGCATCCAAGAAATTTCTATGGACTCTCAATAACATTTCCATTTTAATAGTGCAACACATTTAGTGAATCTCTTTGGCCACCAGATATCTGATTATTAGGCCTCAATTATGATAGACAGTGTTGGAAATCTGTGGTTGAGGTTTTTTGCGAGACTTGAATGGAAGTGTACTTTTTAACCTGTATGCATTTATAAGCGTGACTTTCAAGCAATCCTTCATGTGTATTAAAAACTATTATCCCCAAAAATGTATATGGGGGGTTATCTTGTATCGATAACTTATGCAAAAAATGTCTTATTTTCGTGTGGTTCGTTTTGCTTTCGTAACTTTAAACGTAAAAATAGCAAGAAATATCAAAAATCTGAACTATTTCAACCAAAATGTAATGGCAACCAACTGTGAACAATGAACAGTTCGTTTTGTGTAATTTTCTACTATTGCGATCACTTTCCGCGGTCGTTTGAACCGGTAATGCGGAAAGCACAAACAACGTACATTGGTTTGCTTGTGAATAACTTATCAACTATCAACTAGAGTTATTTCAGGTGATTGGTTGACCTTCTCCAGCAAAAGCACCACAGTTTTCTACAAACTGTTATCCGGGACGATTCACTCACCGTTTCATATCGTTCTCATACAGATAATGGAATTACTTAGTCGATAAATCTGTTGATTTCTATTAGACCGTGTTGTGAAAATTATTGCCTTCGTCTGGATTTTAACTGTTATCAAGAACCGTTTGCATTTCAGCAGTATGTTCTCTCCCAGTTTAGCTACAAAGCTATTCCAAAGCTCAAGTTCCGTTCTACGTTTCTTCTGTGTCAGAGGACGTCCACTTAGTGCTATGTACGATGCGTCACTTTGATTACCTTAATCAAACAGTTTAACACTGGGATCCATCAGTGCTACTTCTGATTGGGTTGGTTTGATTTAATTTAAAGTCGAGATCATCCACTAATGAGCAACATCTAAAATAGAGGGGGTTAGAAATGTTTGTTGCAAACCGCTTTTTAACTTGTATGTGATATCCTGATGAGGCAGTTATACTTTTTACCGATATAAGTCAAATTAGATATATCGTTTTTTTAATTTCTGGAATGAGTTTATTGACTTTGATGATGAAGGTGAAGCTTGATTTTATAGACTTTTTATGGGTCCCTGTAATACGATTTCAAAACATTTAACGATTAAACCTCGTATTAGGACTGCCAAATTATGCATACTGCCTGTTATTCACATTACTATTCGTGTACTCACGAAGTCAATGCACACAAGCACAGAGATTTTTTAATACGTAATTAATTTAGAACCAGTTGGAAATCCGCTCATTGATAACATCACTTAAAGGGTCATTGTAATAAGCGTTGGTCTGTACAAGCATGTTTTCAATGGAAGAATACACTTCAAGTACTGTTCTATTTAGTAGATGATCAAACAGCTCTGATGACAATTTTCAAAGGAAGCTGAATTATCGTACGAAACTTCATTTCTAGCGTAATCACCTTTATAGTAAAAAGACGGATTTCAGAATTTGAAATAGGTTCCCAAAGACTAATTGACCGTCTGTTCTTATCTGTTCTATGTACAAATGCGAAATATTTTTTAATAACCTGTTGATTGAATGCCCAATTATTGTTAGTTTGTTTTGATCCGCCAGCATATTGAAAATCGTCATATCTTGAACGTAAAATTTCCGCATACTGCATGGAACGTGGATTACAAAGAACTCTGGAATTTTGCTGATGTTTCATACCTTCCAGTCAAGCGCTATTTCCCCGTTCCGCGATCTTATCGATAACGGGCATTTGTTGTTGACTGGTGAATGGTTTAACTATGAATTCGTAAAATATCATTATAACCCTTCCAGGCGTTTAGTGAATGAGTTTGACATACTTTTATCTGAAGAAGTTGTTTCCAATTGTTGACGGCAGGCAAATTAAAATGTATGTGCAAAATATTTTAGTCATATCAAACCAGATTAAACTCTACATATAGAATGTCATGGTACAATGTAAAGTAATACTGACTTTCAGGGAACCAGTTAACTTGTCAAACAGTTATTGATTCTGAGAGCATAATTTGCACGTAAATGGTGAGCTATGGAGCTAAGATTCCTTGCCTTATAGGTTCCTGTTCCATGCTTCCCTTGATAAGTATTTCAACAGTTCAGCCTTTAATAGGATTCTGTAAGTTCAATCTGACCGGTATGGTGGGTCTCTTTCTGAATGCAAAATGATTTATTGTAAACGCTGTCAAACTCTCTATCGCGGTAGCTATCCACTGGTCCTCATCAACCAAACCACAACAATACGAGGCGAATATCCCTCAGTCTATCCATATGCCTCGACTCCACACAGTATTACGTCACATAAAGGACAAATAATCACTTCAGGCATCTTTAAATTTCTGTGTCCTCATCAGAATTGATACACGTACGTCGAATCATCGTGCCATTTAACCGTGGCTGTCCGAAGCTGCGGAATATTTACTGAGCGCATCTCGCTTTTGATCGGAATCAGGGCTTGTTCATTTCCTTGTACGTAAACGGCATCTACCTGTGGTCATTGGGATACTGAGAACAGTCGCGCTTGACGAATAATGTTATCCACGAATCTAACAACTACATTGTCAATATTTACTGTCTATTTTGAACACAAGGTGGAGAGGCTTTTTCTGCACTGCACTGCACTGCACTGCTATAATTAATGACGGCTGATCGTCACCAGTGGACAGCAGTAAGAGTTCACTCAAACTGTGGACTTTGCTGAATGTGGGTTACCTTGGCGTTAGATTGTGTGTGGGCAGATCCAGTTTATGTGTGTGTATGGGATGCCCTTCTAAATCAGGTTAAACCGTGATGACATTTTTTTCGTTGCTCATGTGTCCAGTTTGGCGTATAAATCCAGGAAGGCAGGATTTTTGTATATGTATGAACGCTGTACATAGTACCCTGATTTTTGATGCCGCAGAAACTGATCATGCGTGCACTGTAATTTTTGGTCGCACAGATGTAAGCAAATGTGTTACGTTTGATTCATGGATTTTTCTGAAAATACTACAAGGCATAGTGTACATCTTCCAGTCCATTAGGGACAAGTGCCTAGGTCTATAGTACTATATGGCCTACATGAGTCTGTGGGCAAACCCCTATCATATGAAACCGTATAGTCAGCGGATCAAATCGTATGATTTATTTGGAATCCAGATGTCCGTGTCGGTTCGTGACTGAGACGGTGGTAGTAAGGTTTCTTATATGATAGGTAGATTTGCTTGTTCAAAACCAACAAACTATATTCCGTTGTGTATCATCCTTAGTAACTGCTGAGATTTGATAACCAACTTGCAAATCACCGGTTTTGCATGCTATCTATTCTTGATATACAGTTCCCAACGACCACTGTGAACGGTGCCCTCTTAGTAGGTATTTGAAGGTTTATCAACCAACCCGTTAGCCCGGACGTCAAACCCAAATTCAGCAGCTTCTGTTCGATGGGGTGTTATGTTGACTTTCCCTGGAAATCCATATTATATAGGACGTTTCAAAAGATAAACATGAGATCTCCTCGATCTCCAGTTTTGCACCTGAGACTGTGACTGTGTTTGTTGAAAGGCGGCTGCCAAAACACTAAAACATCGATTGGGGATTTAAACCTTCAGAACAACTTGTAAACAATCGATTGCTATGGTTACGATAAGGATTTCTCGATCAGTTCACACTGGAATCCACCAACGCCACCGATGAGCATTGACGCTGAATTACTGATAAGTAGTTTGGCAGATTCGTTAATTTAGAAGAGATCCATTTGCGAAAAGTCTGGACTTCAGCTGGATTCGAACCGACGACAGTTGCTTGGGTGAGTAACTAGGTGCAAATGTGAAATTTCTGAGCTTCCGGCGTGGCTTCGTAGCTCAGCTGATAGAGCACTTGCCGCGTTTGGGCATGGTGTTTCTGTCGCTGGTTCGAATCCAGCCGAAGTCCAGACTTTTCGCAAATGGATCTCTTCTAACTTATCAAATATGCCAAACTGCTTATCAGTAATGCTATGGTTACGTTTAACTCCTAGTGTTTGTAACGTCTGAGCATCAGTTCAGACCTATTTTGCGTCATAAAAGAAACGTTAGCAAAAGCATCAACAGTGAATTGTGTGCAAGTTGATCTGAAACTGGTAGAACAGTTTTTGAGGGTGTCCATTCGTGAACGTCAACAATCCAATAGAAATCAAAGCTATACAGTGATCGTCTGTATGACCGACAGTTGTCAGCTGACATCTTTGGAAGTCGATTCGTAACTAGCCATTGGTTGTATCGAGATGCCATCATGCACCATCATAGGCAGTGATGGTTTGGTTAGTATGAGTGCCACGCTTATCTTATCTTCATTTCAAACGCCATAGTCTATTGATGCGCTGCCTCTTCTGCCGGCACAGTCATTGGCAGTGAAATTCTATCCACACCCGTTCACATTTAACTGCCGCTCGAATAATAGTCTAATTTGCTTTGAAAAACCGTCGTCCGCACAGATTGCGGGCATTCTTACATGGCAACAAACGTCTCTGACGTTTATGTGATATCATCAACAAACAACTTGCACTGGTTCGAATAGCGCGTCATTCGATATGCTTCAGTGTGGAAATCTTGACAAGTAGTCTCGGTTACTTCCCCCTCCCTCCATCTGTGACCACAATCTACACACCCTCCATCGGTCGCGTGATGATGCTATCTAATATTGGACAATCGTGAATGCGCATGTGCACCGCGGCACCGGATCAAAGCATTCCAGTCTGCTGTGACAATCATTTTGCATAATCGCATTGTTCGCCTGACCGCGCAATAAACACACCTACTATGTGTTTGAGATTCGGTTTGGCCGCCTATGTATATTTTGTTATATTTTTATTAGACAGGTCAATCTTCTTTGACTATCGCGGACCATGTGTTTTACAATGCAGGCCTCAAACCATGCACGAATCGGACCACAACTGTCTGACAGATTTGGCCTTTTCTACCTCCTCAATCCAGCATTTCATTCCGCCCGAAATACTGGCCGATTCGATCGGATTTTGGTCGGTGGTCTCACAAAGTATATGATAATTCTGTCGGATTTCCGTGCGTGTGCGTGTGCTTGCCTGCCGAACTGTTTACCGTGGGGGATGCTCCCGACCGCTTGCACTGACAACTGTGTGTGCTGTTTGTGGGAGATCGATCAGCAGGTTGTGCGGCTGACGTTTCGCCGAAAGCCGAACAACAGATGAGGGAATCAGACGCGTGCGCCGACTAATCTCCTAAGGGTGAAAACCAGTTGACAAGCCATGTTCACTGCCTTCTGGTTGGTCGCAATTCTTGTCATTTTACCATGAGACCCAGTGACAATCCTTGTTTATCAAGACGGCAAGAAGATATACATTGCGAGATGCAAACATTTTGTTTATTCTCATCAGTCGATTGCATAAGACATTAGGCTATATAGGTGAAGAGCGTAGCGACACAACGATGAGATGAACGAACTTCATATGGGTGCAATCATGGTTCACTTCTGCGATAACGAAATTGATTGCGTCAGCACTTTTTGCCAACTGAGGGCCAGTACGTGACACATGGTCAACAATACCTCGGAGAACGCCAACCTAGGGTTGCGATTGCGCATTCGGACCATGAACGAAGTGACGGGGTCAACCATATGACCTGTTGCGATTAAGTGTTTCACAATCGAAGACGCCATATTTATGTTCGGGTGTTGGTATGCTGTCCCGCGTTGGGCTCTTGTTAACACTAGCCATTTGGAGATGTGCTCCGCCTTCCTCTGTCGTAAGTTTCGGTCCGTCCTGCCAATGTATGAGTCACTGCACCTGCAAGTGAACTGGTCGATAACATGACATATGTTAGATGGTCGAGTGTTGACTTAGAATATCGTGATCAGGTAACTCTGTTTTCAGTTGTTTTCCATCAAGCTAACGGATTGAAACTCGTGTAGAATTGTGAAAAATAAGGGGAACATGGAAGTCAACTTAGTCCACGTTGCCGTGATCGGAGTAACTTAGTATTTTATAGACGAATTTATCAGACTAGTGAAAAATAATTAAAATCCTAGTTTTTAGTTTGTCTCTTTTTCGAAAAACCGTTTTTTTTTTTACCGAGCAACCAGTTTTAGTTAAGTGTTAAGTAAGTGTTAAATATTTAACCCAAACTTACTAACCGCAACATTAAGTTAACATAAGGATAGAACAGTTCCAAATACTGGCAACAGAATTAAGACTGTATCACTTCACTCAATTCTTTTTAGAGTTGGGTAATTTGCATGACACGAAATGTTATCTGGTGAGTTACAAAAATTGTAAAGGCTAAAAACGTGCTTGTTATAATTACTCAACTACAACTGCAAGGATCTCCTTGAAATTTGTGAAGTTTTCATATGTGCAAAACGTCGCTAAGCTAATTATTAGTAAACTGGATTGTACGGAGAGCGGGCGTAATGTTGTCACACGGACACAACCATCAGCGCAACGTACTTGTTTCTCATCAATAAGCTTTCAACTATATGTAATATATTTATTTTGATACCATCGTTGTTGTCATTCTCACACGTACTTTAGAGATAGTAGATTGCGCTTTAGAACTTGCATTTTCCATGCTGTGATCCGAACCGATTATGCTCAACACATTTAACGAATGGGCAAAATAACATACTTCCAAATTTATGTATAAGCTAATTCAAAAATTATTGACGGAAATCCAAGCAAAATCGATTCACAGTTTGTGAACTTTAACCACTGTTTCAGTTCCCGTAAGAAAAATGGGAATGTCCATTACGATTTCATACCATTATTCCCATACGTGTGGGCTGTGTTTAACCGGTTTAAACCCATAATAAAGTACAATTATACCTGAATTTCAACATTTTCAGCACTTAAATCCTGTTGCAAAAGTGGATGTACTGTCTCTTTATGTTATCATATCTTGTGTTCCACGTTTTTCCCTTCTTACAAACAACCAGTTCAGGGGGTTTACAATCAATAAGCGGGTTAAGATAAGTCACTAGATCCAGGGAAGGGTCGAGTTCACGATCAGTTTTTTCTGAGCACAGATAGCTGGCTTAAGGTGATTGATTGTTACAGCTTCAAAAACCCCAGGGATCTTGAATTGGAGTGAGGCAACGAGATCATGAATGTACAAGCTGGATCAATAGCATGACCAGTGGTCAGGACGTGTCTAGCGAATGATTATACTGGCTGTTTACGTGTTTCAGCAAGATTGCCATTCTCCGGTAACAGAATTTTACATCCATTTGGGCAAGTGTTCCTTCACTCTGAAGATCAGGCATCTTTCGGTTCACAGAAATGACATATCTACGTCAGTTTTAGTGACGATTAAGCAACAATTTCATTATTACACTTGTTCTGCTAGGAGTGCGTAATTTCCATTAAAACTCTACCGTTCAGCAGAGTAGAAGGATCAACGGATAACGCTTATGTGAAGAACGGGGCCGAGACAAGAATCTGAAATGCTAATAAAAACGAGTCAAGGGACCAGTAACTCATGCACGCAACTTACACAATCAAGAACTTAAATGGCGTCTATCACACAACAGCGAGCTGTGTTATAAAACACTTAAGCCACCACTATGCACAAAAAGTTCAGAGTTGCCAACCGAACACTGGCTTGTTCTAGTTACGCAACTTTTACGGATGTGAAAGACACCTTAAACGTTCAGTTTCTAACCGTCACATCGGCAGCCATTTGTGTGGTAAAGTGTGATGAGTTACTTTTAAGTATGTAAAAAACTTATCGTCAAACTGGCAAAACAAGTGAGAGGAAAGTGACAACACTGGAATGAATAAGTCTGACACATTTTGTGTTCCATTGTACTCCTTTTTTAATAGTGCTAGAGTTGTATTTAACAGTTTTTGGGGCTTGTAATCTACTTTGTGCTTACCACTCTATCGTAGTCTTTAGGTTAGTTCAGATGGGTCCACCTAAACCCATAACAGATTTCTGTGGGTGCTGAGCGTGAGATGAAGCTCGAAGTCGTAGTCGTTGAATATAAGTACGTTATACTTTTTAACAGTTGCTTGGTTTTGCTGAAGACAGTTCGTCACGACTAAACACTATTAGCCAGCTTGTTTCCGTTTGAATACAACGATATTTATTTCGTAGTAATGTTTCTGGTTCGGCTTGGTTCGTGATACCATTTGTGAACTCAAACCTTTAATCTGTTTAGCGCAGATGCTAAGCGTCGTGCGTATGATCTGTGGGAAACACATTGACTGCCATCCATGCGATGTTGGTACAGGTGATCAGAAACGGAACGGTCAGTCATTGCAATGCTGCCGTGCTTCTCGTGGCTATGTTGTTCAGCTCGTGAGATACACAGTTCATTTACTACGGATTAGTTGAAAATTTTAGTTATTAAAATCTGCCTTTGTCTGCTGTTTTCGCATTTCGGTCAGCCCCTTTCGAAGAAGTCTGGGATCTGTGCTTGCAAATTTTTGCCACAATTGTGATGAATTGAACATAGATTCTCGATCAGTGTTTCACCAATCTCAAATTGGGTTAGGTTAAATTGTTATGTTTGAAATTTTGGAAACAATCACTTTTAAACAGTAGTCAAATAAGTCGACCATCTTTGAAAAACGTACCGTAACTGCCAGTTAACTTCAATCGACATCAGAACTCCTGAGTTAGATTTACATTTTCGACTTAATGGAACTGGCTGACTCGTTTGTCTGTGAAATCGATGACGGATTCCGGCACGTAAGCCCGCGCTATCACGGAGAAATCTGAGATGTTTTCCCAGTTATAGTTTAAATTCCAAGGAAAATTTAAGTTCTCATTCCTACTGTATTGAGTGTTTACAATAGTGAAATGTCCAAAACAAAATATTTACTATCCGGATTAACCGAGGTTGAAACCTCAAAGGTGTTTGGTAGTCACGCCTCCTTTTCTGCTGGATCTGTCGTTCTTGAATGATGCTGTAGTTCAAATTGGAGTGCACATGGACACGGTTTGATAATCACTTTTAACAACAAGAAACTCCTATCCTGGACACACATTTTAGACCTCTGGAACGTCAACTGGGCTGTCGAATGGTCAAGCTCGATAAGTCGATTAAAAAGCGTATCCCAAGAAACCCGATCAAAAGCGCTGATGGCACGCGCGTGGCATTTAAAGCTCAACGGATCTGAGTTGGTTTATAATGGGCGCTTTCATCTACGACTATTCATTTACAGTGTTTCACTGGCAGACCTTGGTAACTTCATTCTTCGGTTCTTTGTGTTGCAGGGCGTGGTAGCAACCACTGGAAGTTAGCACTTGTTGTTATGATTAAGTTCCCACTTTGTTATCTAAATGTTGTATATTGAATCCAGGTAAATGTATGTTCATTTCAACACCTCGTAGATGCAACAGTGAAGCACTTCAAAATTGCTACACATCCAACATACTGACTCAACGTGTGGTTGAAAATTTTTTTGTTTTGGTACGAACCCAGGTTGACAGATTTTACTTTTGAGGAAACATCGCAAATTTACTGAGAGAGAAAGAGATCCCTGTCAACTTTTCTCACTAGTTTCTTTTGTTTGAAGGAAGACTAGATCATAATTCCGAAACCACAGTGTGTTGTGAATCGGTGACATGTGATATTAAACATCTCGGTTATAACTACAAATGCCAACTGCACAAGTTGATTTAGTGAAAGGTTCCACACCGAATCTCACCGCGTCTTAAAACAGAGGTGTTTGCTTGAGTTGTTCACTACTAACATATGCTCTAGGGACTTCACGAGGACACTTCTTGCATAAACGTACTTACGGCACATTGTAAACAGCACGATGGATTCTCCAACCGCTGCTTGTCTGCATGGAACCTAGATGGAAAACAACACTCAATCCATGCTACAAAAATGTGAATACTTTTGTAAACTAGCTTTCAAGAACCAGTGTAGTTTATGCGAATTTGTATTTTGTATGTGCTGAACAGTTACAGTCAAATGGGTAGTAGCGTGCAAGGATGTGATCTACGGTTGTTACGAGTTAACTGATAATCACAACTCTGACAACCCTGTGTAGACAAATTCCTGTCACTAATACCGTTCTCGCGAGACTAGTCACAGGGACAAGAATGAACAAGAATAGACTTGTTTTGGAGTCTGTCTATAAGCGAAAATCGTCCGTTTCACACATGGACATTCTCATTGAGAGCGATGCTCACTTTGAAAACGAATAAGGACGAAGATCCATGTATAGAAGGATGAAGCAGAAAACGCACATTTGTATGTTCGTTTGTCTGAAACTAAGTATATTTGATTCAGTTAGTCAATAACGACATAATAGATATAACACGAGGAGTTAAGAATATGTATATTCTATTGAGCGTTGAAAGCAAAATGTCAGAAAATAGGCAACACGCAGGTAACGACAACAGCAGGAAAGGTAACGTTGAAGGAAGCATTGTCATCACACTCAGTTGTCTGTTACACACACGGCTGAATTGCGGTTAATGCATTTGAAAGTGACGACTGCAGGAGTGATCACAGGCTTGATCGATCCAAGGGATAAACGTTGATCGGATTTATGTCCAAACAATTGTTGCGTACACTTGGGCAGCTGGCAATGACAGCAGAACGTGTAAGTTAAAATCGGGATACTTCTATCTCAGGGAGCGTCATAGAAACTGGTCATATTTCTGACTGTGTCAAATCAATTACCCTACAGTTACGCGATAAAACCCAAAAGTTCTCACATTTCTCGATGCTATTCAATATTCACCGTCCAGCTCTATGAGTGCATAACCTGCTGATCTAGGTGGTTTGTTTGCCCTGAAGCTGAGAATACTTTGTCCTTTCTTGCGAACTACATTCGTGAACATCTTTTATTTTGTTGCTACCCTCACGTTCTAAATAATCTAAAGTTTTGCGTGATCGAAATAATAACCACATCTCATGTTGTCCTCTTTTGCCATTAGAATGACATAAGAATCGCATTTATGCTACTCACCTCATCATCATGCTACATCATGCTACTACTTATAGACTCGTGAACTGGATAAATCAATCAATCAAATACACAGATTGATATCAAGTTGGGTACATTGGTTTATTTGATAGCCCCTACGTTATTCGTTAAATAGCAAGGTTGATATAATTAGCCAAATATAAAATGTATGTTATGTGGTGTGGTAACATGCGACTACGTTGACTCTACCACAAACTTGAATCGACCAGAAATTTTGAAGATAAATTGCCCAGTGGAGGCGGAAGGTATTTGAAGCATTCCTGAAATAAATCAAACGAGTTCTTACCAAGGTAGGTTAAAAGTTATAGTAACTAACACACGATGCAATGACCGACTGTCCAATGCGATGTTCGTTGAGAATGATGAGGTTAAACTAAAAAGCAGACAGAAACAAACATACCACTGGAGGTGACCCACTGACTCGACCGGATTTCAAATAGTAACAGACTCATACGGCCCTGTAGTTGCAGTCTACCTTAAAGTTGCATCCTACGTATAAATACTCATTTAGCAAACTTGAAGAACAAAATGGGAGGATCAAAAATGCATTTTGCTAATGCAAACACTGAGGTACTTCGGGAATTGAGGCATTTATGTGAGTTATGGCGCGGATTAGCCTGGACTACCCATCCATGCACTGCATGCTAAATCGTATTTTCGGAGTCTGCCTCAAGATGAAACTTCATCGAATTTTCAACGGTCACTTCGTAAATTAATTTTAGAAGTTCACAAACGTAATGTCCATCTTATTGAATCAAATTTGAACCACTAGTACATCCGAACTCTAGGCTCGAATGGCCTTCCATGTTGGCGCGTAGGTAGGTGGTCAAAGCTTAACCCTATCATTGGTACATGGATATGACGCTGCTGTCCATTTGTGACCTTCCTCGCGCTTTTACTCGATTACACAGTAATTCCGTCTAAATTTTCGAACTTCTTACTGTACAGTAGACAATAAATTTGATGACTGATTAGAAAACCACTGATGACAGTATCCAGCTCTTGTCTGTGCGCTTCGTTTATTATCAGTAAATTCGTAAACCAATCCAGTCTGTTCTCTGATTGTCATTTGTATGTCAGCTGCATAAAAAGGAATCCTAATTCTCCTCGAGCAAGAGAATGCTTACAAACAGTTGGTCCCAGTGGTGCACAACTATTTCGACCTAGCTGGGTCCCATCAGTACAGATTGTAGTCCTGTCTGTCGCATAGTCACGAGTCGTGAGTTCGATTTTCCGGCGTGCCTGGTGCTGATGGGACCCAACTGGGTCGAAATAGCTGTTCCCCACCTTGCTGGTGGTCACTTGGACCAACTGTTTACTGAAGCCCTTTCTCAACCCCTTCTGTAGCTGTGTTCGATGCTTTCTCGTTTGCATGCCAACCACAAAACGGGTGATCGATTTTAGCCTATGAACGAAATGAAGTGAAACGGTTAAGTAATCTAAGAGAATGCTTATAACCCAATGTGCTGCTGACCAGTACGATACAACTATATTGAGCGGACGACGGATCCAGTGCCTATGCAAACAACTTCCCCCATGACAAGTTTCCTTTGCACGCACCCATTTCCACGGGCAAAGGCAAGCCATCAATTTGCTGTGTCTGTTCCGACAAGCAATTCATTTGATCGATTCATTCAAAGGTGTATTTTAATTTCATATATCATATGGCCGTGCCGGAAAACCAATGCAAATATGCACACGTAAGATAATTCACACATTTTTTTTTACGTTTATTTCTGTTTAGCGATGGGTCGATCGGGAGATTTCTAATTTTGAGTACCTCATGTGTTTGAACACAATTGCCGGCAGAACGTTCAACGATCTCAATCAGTATCCTGTGGTAAGTGAGGTATAAACTGTGTGAAATGAAATACTTCGTTTGTTGTTTTCCGTTTCTTGTTGCATACAATTGCACGGAGATTTAATGATTAATGCGTATGAACTTTAAGATAAGGATCTGTAGCTTATCTGGAATTCTTTGTGACACTGAAGGAGGGTTAAAATCGGGAGTTTTAGTTGTTTATCAGGAGCCGACTAGATTCTCACCTACGCTACTTGCCTAAGACGATGAAAGCTGAACTGACGACCACCATTCTCGCTAATGCTATTCACCATCGAATGCCACATTAGCAACGCGTTCATTGTCAAGTTCGAAAAACGTCGTCAGTTAAGTGCAAACGTAAAAATCTTTAGGTTCTCAGCTTGGCTTCTTAATGTATTTAGTGGGGCACTTGGGGCATATGGGCGTCCTGTCTCTGTTGCTACTTGGGAACCAGTCGAAGACCACTTTTTCCGAATTGAGGTCTTTTCTGAGTTGTTATTTGAATCTGCGTGGTTTCCGACGAAATTTACCTAGGATGTATTCGTCAATTTACAACTCAGTTAAACTTTTAACTGGAAACGCACTGGTAGAGTTCACTACCTCACCAATCCCTAGAAGCCGACAGGCACAACGAAGTAAAGGTTAATGGAATTCGAATGGCTTTATTTTGGCCTGTCCCTTACTGGTTGGTGGTTGTAGACTTATGTTTTTGCTTATACCTAATTACCTTTTGTCACAAACTAGTTAAACACATTTCAAAAGGTTACAGAACTCGTCGTGATAAAGTACCCCTTCAACGTGTACTTTTGAGATCGCCCAGCCAGTTTCTCATCTTGAACGATTGTACTAACCCCCACGATTATCCCTAATAGTAGGAACGGTGAGCTGAATAAAGACTGTGCGAACTTCAAATTGAGACCCATTGACATTTAAAAATACCTCGCAAACTGCAGAAACGTACGTTTTTTCGGGTTGCAGAGTTTAGCAAGGATGTCAAAGGCACCTGTGAGAAGATGGTTATGTCAATATGTTTTATCATTAAAATAACAGTTAAGGTATACACTGAAAGCAGTCTATGTCAGTGAATGATTGAAAGTTGTAACCGACTGTCATCACTTTGACATCTTCATTCGCAATAATAAGCAAATGGTTACCACTGTTATGTGACTGTTATACAACCATGATAGAAAAAAGTCAGAGTTTATATATGGCAGAAAAGGAAGAGATAAGGCGGCCAAACCCGACATATTCCATTCACCAGTGTCAAAATAACTGTTAGGGTGCCCCAACATGTGACCGGCCCAAGGACGCATCCGCCGTGAGAGCGAAGAAAAAAAATCACTCGACTCAGTCCGAACCAGCAGAACTGTTCAAAATCGGTTGAGACTTTTTTTATACCGCTATACACATGTGTGGTCCTAACTGTTTCTCATGATGGGGGGATGTGTGTTCATGACGTGCCCTATAAATAACTTGTACTTGTCGCCCTACACGCACACGTTTTGTGGCGGAACAAAGCTTCCTGTTTGAACGCGTCTTTTGGTTTGCCTTGGGAGCGATTACGGGAACAGTCGCGGTATCATTCGGGACCGAGATTTTCGTGTGAATTATTACCGGGACAAGAATCCGATTTTATCGAGCGTACCACTATACCGAGATCGAACCAGTGTACCGTTTAGGAGGGTTTACAACAATAACCAAGTTTCTTCGGTCTCCGGTAAGTGTAGCAGAGATATTCTATTGAAGGGTGGACTGTGTGGAAGACACACGTGCGTGCAATTGATATTAGCAATGAAGCCCTGTGCTTGGTCAATCTATCAATCGAATGGGGCTATGCTTACAGAAGAATTTGTAGTTAACTAACTCGTTTGTTGTGTATACGGTTGAAGTTTAAGGGCAGTGAGATGTATCTCCCATTACTTCACATTATTTTCTTTCAAAGAAACGGAGAGTCTATATACATATGATAAGGTAGTTGTGCACACTGAGCATCACTCATAATTGGTCACTGCCTTCGAATTTTGATAGATATTCCAACCATGTCCTTACGAAGAGAATCGCTGGATCCCAATGTTTTGCTCTTGTTAGAACTAATATATTCAGCTATGATCATGTTTTCAAGCTGCAACTTTTTTAGCTATTGTATTATGACAAAATTATCGTATCCACATTTCAGGAGAAGTTCTAATAATTTAGTCATCAACTACAGTTAACTGGACATTGATTCCGTCTCCTCTCAAAGCGGTCAAGATGTCCAGGGTATTGCGTACAGGCGAATATGGCTGGAGTTTTAAATGCACTAACTCGGTCGTTTTCATTCTGAAAGCAGCGTTATAGTGAACAGCACGGCTGTCTCATGAGTGTGGTCGGACTTGAAATCCCGGTCTTAGCAGGGATATGCCTCACTGATGAGTTTTGATGAGAAGTGTATTTAAAGATATTCTTTTTTTCGAATGGAGTTGACTGTAGTGTCTTTTTAAACGCTAAAAGCTATGATCTGTTGTTAGCTATGGTCGATTTATGTAAAATAAAATTCCCCTACCACTTATCATCAGTAAATTTACTGCACAATTAAGAGAATGAAATTTGACATTTTTGTTCTTTTGGTTACCACTTAACATACATGAGAGCGTCATGAACACATTTGTTATCAGTGAGACCAGAGGATTGAGCTAGCATGTGTCGCATGCCACATCGTATAGTGTCCCCTTTTTTAGTCTTACGGAGTCTGTGCACTTGAGCTAACCTATGCTCCAGGAATGTCCTTGTCACATATAACGTGGATGGGTTAAATAGTACAGCTCACTGTGATCTTTTATCATTCCTCCTATTGAAAGTCTTTCTAATTCCACTTAGTTTACGATGGTCTAAATAACGTGTTCTCAGGTATTCACAGTTAATCTTCTAACGGCCGTCTCCAATATCTATGTAGTCTTGAAAGTCTAGAAGCTTAAAAATCCATTGCTGTAACTTCCCAACACATATTATTCTCATTATTAGCCAGATAAAG
The DNA here is from genome assembly GCA_014338405.1 of Paragonimus skrjabini miyazakii. Lineage (NCBI taxonomy): Eukaryota > Metazoa > Platyhelminthes > Trematoda > Plagiorchiida > Troglotrematidae > Paragonimus > Paragonimus skrjabini miyazakii. Next base: position 19,939 of record JTDE01000638.1, read on the forward strand.
TGTGTATTCCATGAGTTTAATCCAGATTCCATGTCCCCTTGTTGTTGGTATGCTGTCTTCACCAGAACTGTTGTACTCCTTAGGCATGAATAAGAGATTAGATTAAACGCCAGTTTGCGGATCACGACCTCGGACAAAGAATACTGCTGCAGGTCATCCTTATCATCATCCTCATCTTCGTCAAAGACAAGAACTTATCAATGGCTCTGGCTGATAGAAAAGCAAACACTAGCTAACGAAAAGAGAAAAACATGGAAGGGAAGGGACCCAACCACTAAACAAAACTATGTTGATGGTCAGTCATCAAGATGCCTAAACCTTGCTAAACCAAGCTATAAGGGAAAGTTAAGCATTATCATATAGGGATGTTTCCTATTGAGTAAAATAGATTCATTTTGAACATACAAGATAGGTAGTACAAAGTTCGTCCACTACTTTCTTGCTCTGTAAGTCTAGAAAGTCCTTAGGTACAGTAAACTGTACCCTTGCGTCCGCTTTTGTTTCGAGTGTGCTGAAAATGTGGTGACGTTCCAACACCTTTTGAATAAACATTGATAAACCTTTTTTTCTTACCATTTGTTTGGACGCTCTTTACATAGCGCTTACGAAATACAAACGTTTCGAATTCATCGGTCGAACATACCTTTGAGTATAAATTGAACATCACCCACAACTGACCATAGCTGTCGCATTCCCATATACTTTCCCGTCGGCCCCTTTCGAAAAGAAGAACTACACTCGAATTTCCCTCTCCTTAGAGCTCATCAGTCCCCTACTATTCCTCAATACGTTTGAGTATTTTTTTGGCTCCGATTTGGCAGCATGTGATGTCATCCACTTACTGTTATGGTATGTATGTTCATGCGTGATATCACATGAAGAGAGAGAAAGAGAGTGAGGAATCGAACAAACGCACATCGTTCACCTCTGAGCACACGATGTTCTACTCTCGGAACACACCAGGAGATGCCATATTGATGACTTCTAATATGTGCATAAAGTTTACATTTTAAATAAGCAAGCCACGAAACCGATATCGGAATGCATTAAAATCATGTGCAGTACGGGATTTGCCAATAAGGTTACAGTCGAGTGCTAAGAACTTGGACCGTTTGCGTTCGAAATCGCATGAAAATGCACGCACATTCACTGCATTTTTATAGTCTTTTTTTTAGACTGAGTACAATTTTATTCTTTTTTTCATAATGGCTAAAAGTGAAATTTGAAGCCATACGTATACGCCATGAGAGACTTTGCTGCATATTTACAACTGCTTACTACAAACTGTTATCTTCATCATGCCATAAAATAGTTCATATGTGCACTACCGCTGCTAGGGCAGCAAAACGATTTTTTTAAAACTAGATACACGATCTGGGGTTTTGTTCTCTGATGACCGTCGCTTCAGCACATTGAGGAAGAAACTGATTTGTCGTTGAAATGAATAACCGTGTCAGGCTGATGGTACGTGCAATTGTTGATATGATCTGTTTGTGGGCGCGGGTTAGGGGTGACGGCGACGATCGGCACTGCATTGATCGGTTGCATAACCTGACCCTGAACCCAGTTAGAATGTGTTTGCTAATATTTGTCAGTAGTTTGCTCGCGGTTCTACCAAGGTAGGAGCCAAATTGATATTGGTAAATTACGTATGGTTTGGTGGACGGCCGTTTGATTGGGGAGTGTTTGAAGAAGAAAGGTTCTTTTTAAAAAAAACAATTGAACAACGTTGTAGATACGCTTGATAGCAGTCAAATGTCGGTTCCGCCCGTATGAGAAGAGAACATCGTCGTTTTCATTTTACCAAAGAATAATTTTCTCGGTTCTTGTTGAACTGCTTGAATGAATTTAATGAACTGAGAAGGATTGCCATCGTCCGTAAGGAAATCCTGCGATTTATTCACTTTGGCTTCAAGTATTTCCGTTTCAATAAAACGTCTGCTGCGCTGGAATAGAGTCTGAACCGAACTGTGTTTATTACTTGTCCTCACGAGGTCACTAAAGTACAAGATCAGTCGACGACCGTTGGGTCGTTTTGCCACACTTTTCCACAATGTGGACAGGAACATACCAAGTAGTGTACTGTTCCTCGCCCGTAGTCATGTGACATTCCCTGCATAATTTGCCCACCTCGTCTATTGCTGACATTATTAGATGCCATTTGTTTTAATGACATTGGTTATAGAAATTTGGGATCTCAGATGATCACGAACTGGGTATCATTCACAGTTGATGATGAGCTCTAATAAGAGGTAACTTTGGGTTTAGTGCTGTTCTTGGTAGTGGGTCAACCGGAAGACTTATGTAAATACATAGGTTGGAAGCAAATGTGGATGATATTCAAATGCCAAAAAATGTCAAGGTTTTTGATGCAAAAATGGAATTCACTTAGATTTACTTCGATGCATGACTTCCAAGGATTGCTACAAGAATATTAGTCAGAATTTGACTCAAGGGGCTTTCCATGTTTAATCCTTTTATGTATCTACAGGCTTCGTTTTGAAACTTGAAACTATTTTTTAAAGTGCCGAAATATGAGAATCGTTCTAGTTCGCTCGTCAGGAACCCGATATTTCCATCAAGTTAGTCATTAAAATATAATGAATACTGACTCATTTTATGCAACAAAACATTTGCAAACAAAAATTTAATACTCATGGGAACGAGGCATTCTTGAGCTGCATGTTGACCAACTCATTAATGTCCTTCATGCCGCAGTTGTCAAACAAGCCAAGACCTGATTTCAGACACAGCCAGTCAGCTGACAAGCTTGCGACAACGTAGACTTGTCATAAACAATATCAAACTTAAATCATTAGGCGATCATACGAATGAGGTGCTACGATGCTTGTTGGTTTTCCAAATCAAGACGCAAATTCTTTGGTAAATCTTTTATCTAATGCTGTATGTAGCTCCCTCCTTAACTACTTATCTTTTACAGCAGTGTCGGTGCGCTTGCTTTCATAACAAAATTTAGATGGATCATTGAGTAGAGGTAAGATTTTATGCAAATTGTCTGCGCAATTTAATACAACCACCACAGAACACTTTCGCCTGAAGAAAGATTCACAGTTATTTTTGACTTTAACGCCCTCAATCTCCGTATATGCTGCCTGATTAGTAGCAACTTCTGTTTGTATAGCTTACTTCAACATGGATGCTGAACCTCAGGGAGCTTGTTCTCCAGCCATTCTTTTCTTGTGGAATTTACTTCGGGATCAGCATGCTGGCTGAATAAATAATCAAACGTCCCTAAAATGTCGGTGGTAGTGTTTCTCCAAAAGTGGACGATATGAGTACACTAAAATTGAGCTGACTTCAAATAGCTGTCCAATCTGTGTTTAATTTTGTTCAGTTAGTCATTTGTTGCGGAACTGTTAGCATCCGAACACCATTTTCAAACAATCCATGCAACCATCCACCAACTCACATGCCATCTGACAATAGCAATGACTGCAGTATCTCCTAACTTGACAGAATCGTGCACCAGCTGCAGATAAATTGACGAACACATGCTGAGCTAGGTTGAACATCATGCTACAAAACCAACTGATGCAATTACACTCGCCACCACCACAAACGTAACGTAAAACCAGACAGCGTCAGTCGTTGCGCTGCTTTCAGTGTTGATGCATCTCTAAGTCAACACGGCTAATGAGTTTAAAGTAACAGGCATGACTACCAATTCGCATCATCCTCGATATAGCGACGTAATAGCTATGGAAACACGCAGGTCCACACTGTGCACTGGAAATAAACCGTTTGTTTCTTTGACAATGATGGGGTTTGTGTACTGCATGACGATTGTACTTTCTTTGTAACTCATTTTGTGACTTGAATTTGATTTATTGAATGCAGTAATCTGAAGTAAATATTTGCAAAGTTGCAGCAAAACATGTTAGGGTATAATTTGTGCAGTATGGCTCTTCTGACTTCCCTTTTCAAACAAGAGTTAATGTAGCTTTTTTGCTTTAGTTTCCGTGGATCCTGGCTGATTATACCTCGAAAGAACTGGATTTGAATAATCCCGATGTGTTTCGCGACTTATCTCGCCCTATTGGACTAGCCAACCCGAAATTTATCAACCAAGTCCGTGGAAAGTAAGTTGGTTGAGTTTTTTGATATCGTAGACTCATGTGACCCTATGCCATTCCGAATAGACAGTACAGGACTTTGAGGAAGGTATTTTGTAATGAATAATTTCCAGTATCAGAAACTCCATTTGTCTATACTGAGTACACTTTACCATCAGATAAACAATACAACAAATGAATACCGTCCCTAGTTGATCGCAGTCTTCATAGTCGGATTACCATTTTTGAAAGGGAGCACTTAAATGGAGTGTTTTTGTGTTAACGCTCTTTGTGAACAAATATGCATTGATCGTTACGAAACCTTAATTTAGAACTATCTTTAGAAAAGTTAGAAAATTGTAAGGGTTTTCAATTTTCAATAGCCAAGGTTTCACTTTGGCAATCAATAGTGATAGTGGATACGTGTGGCTGTCCCGTTTAAATTGTTCGATGGCACTGCAGAACATATTTAGTACATTAAAACAAAGCCGACTGCCGAACAGGCACTAACATTATTGACTGATTCATCATATGACCTAATAGTTCAGCAGTTGAACTAGTTGATTGCATTATTTGAATTAACCATGATCAGATAGAGTATAACTTGTTAATTGGTGCAGGAAAGAAACATTCCCACCCATCAAAATATGTGGGAATACTTGTAAGCTGGGACACGAAAACATAATGCCCTTGGCTATGTACTTGAAATGAAAACCATCAGAGTACAGACCTAACTCAGATTCCGACCGATTCTATCCGTAGGAGTTTAATTGTAACCTACTATGATTTGTGTTTTGGATGTGCGTTGAGATTTACTTATGCACTTGAACATTCAGTACACTATTTGATCCACTAATGACATTGGAAATATAGATGTGCATAAGTGGTGAGAGTCAAATCGCATTATTTACTCAAATAAATGATTAACCAGCATTTGAACATGTGGTTTGTCCACATATTAAAATTCACGTCGAAACTAACAAACTGTTCCCGTCGCTGCTGATGCTGATCTAGTCGGAGTCCGGGTTTTTCCCGAATAGATCACTTCATAATTGACAAGTTGATCATATAACTAGTAGTACAAGGTAGCAAATCTGGATGCCACGTAGCAGAAATGAAACGAACAAAATATACATTATCGCAATCAGTACACGTTCTTACACAGAAACACCACTTCACATCCCTTCTGTTAGCTCGTCCAATTACGTGTGAGAGTTATCCCTCAGGATTCAGCTAAAATGCCGGTGGTGTCTCATTTAATCATACCTTGACATTAAGATCTTCATTCTTCAAATATGTATCATACACTGATCACCTGGCTACAAATTTCAAACTAACTGAGGTGGAGTAAAAACGCGGCAATCAATCATTTGGCATCTTGGGGACGTTTCACACTCGCGAAGTTTATCCACAACAACATTATCAGGCTTATTGTTGTACACGGCCCACGTGTAACAAAAGAAACAAAATGAGCACTTGAAACATTCTTTTACCCTCAAGAATTTGAATAAAGAAGACAATAGGCTGATATTGCACGATTTACGTCCGGACAAATTTCGCTGCATCTTTACGAGTACATACTACAGACCATTTATATATCAGTGAGAAAACGAACAAGATACCAGAGAAAGTCAATTGTCAGAATGCACAATCATTGTCGCTACCAAGGTATTCACAACCCTACAAACAGTTGTTTCTGAACACACAACACGGGTTTGAACTTTCGTATTGCAACAGCTTCAGCATAGCGCAGTGTTCGCCTGTGTGACGTTGAGTAGATAACGCGAAATGCCGTTGTGGTATCACATTGGTGTTGCGTCATCAGAATATGACGTGCAATGGATGATGCAGGCTCTCTGATTCTATGCGCCACTGTGATGTCATGTGCTTGCGTGACCTGTTTATCGACCCACTTAGGGATGTGCTCCATGACCCTGGTTCTCAACTGGCGCTCAGTCCTGCCTATGTATGATGCTCCGCATCTACATCGATATTCATAGATAACGTTGGATTTGGCTGACTTGGGTACCGGTTGTTTCACACAGGATGTTGGAATCCGGAGTGTTCTGAACAGAATCACTGGGACCACTGCATTGTATGTTCTCGCGATTGAACTAACCAAACGACGGTGAATAAGTTGGCACACATCATCACCCTTAAAGAGAAGACGAAGAAATACCGGCTTTTTGGACACTGTGTCGGGTCGAATTCCTGTCAATGGGTTGTTTAAATCATGTAATAAACGGTTTAGGGTAACCGTTTAGTTGTAGCGTGGTCTCTAACATGGCCATCTCTTCTTGCACAGTATCTTCAGTACAAATACGTCTGGCCCGATCAAACAAAGTACGCACCAAACTTTGTTTATATGATCGGGGAACAAAGCTTTCAAAGTGCAGGTACTGACCTGTCCAGGTGCTCTTACGATGGACGCTTCGTTGAATCGAACCATCTGCATTTCTTCTGATGCATATATCCAGGAATGGTAGACTGTTTTGATTCTCGCCTTCCATACTGAAATGCATGTTTGGGTGCAAAGAATTCATCTGATCAATTAGGCTCTGTGCCTGCAATTGATTGTCTGCGATGAGAAAAATATCATCGACGTATCTCTTGTATAACTGCACTGAGGATAGCTGTCCTGTCATTTGTTGCTCAAGTTTTGCCACAAAAATGTCTGCCAGAATGGGACCCAGTGGGCTACCCATAGCTACCCCATCAATTTGCCTGTAGACAGAGTCTTGGAAAACGAAGCTGACATTTTTGGTACAGAGCAGTAGTAGTTGTTCTAATTCGCTTTCGGGTACTCCAACTTCTAAATGGTGCGCCCTCATATAAGAAAGCAGGAATTCGATACATTCGTCTAGTCGAACGTTCGTGAACAGCGACTGTACATCAAATGAGCATAAATACTTATCCCGAATATTCATTGTCTCAAGTAGGCCGGCTAGTTCGAAACTATCTTACAGACAGAACTGAGTAATTCGGTCTCGAATGGGTTTCAGAAGGTCACGCAAGCACATGACATCACAGTGGCGCATAGAATCAGAGAGCCTGCATCATCCATTGCACGTCATATTCTGATGACGCAACACCAATGTGATACCACAACGGCATTTCGCGTTATCTACTCAACGTCACACAGGCGAACACTGCGCTATGCTGAAGCTGTTGCAATACGAAAGTTCAAACCCGTGTTGTGTGTTCAGAAACAACTGTTTGTAGGGTTGTGAATACCTTGGTAGCGACAATGATTGTGCACTCTGACAATTGACTTTCTCTGGTATCTTGTTCGTTTTCTCACTGATATATAAATGGTCTGTAGTATGCACTCGTAAAGATGCAGCGAAATTTGTCCGGACGTAAATCGTGCAATATCAGCCTATTGTCTTCTTTATTCGAAATGAGCACTAATTTAATTCACATCGTGAGGCATTGCATACTGGTGTCGCATCTACATCCACTGAATTTCATTTACTCAGTACGAGATAAACAAGCGAAGAATTTGAAAACCTTATTGTCACTAAAACTACAATATGTTCAACGACGACATCCACCATATATATATATATATATATATATATATATATATATATAGAGTATTAAAAGGCTAAACAGCGTTATAATCGCAAGGAGAAGAGAAAGCACTGGGTCAAGGACAAAAACAGGAAGGCGACGGGATTCACTGCATAGTTTCTTAGCCCTAAAATGAAATATCTAACATTGAGGTCCTCATAACTTGCAAAAAACAACCGAGTTGTAAACAACAGTGAGATGTCACGTGCAAAGGCAGGATTTAATCCTCCTTTTCTTGATTTCTAATAATTCACAAACGTCTACCACTATTCGCGCTACTGGACCCGATTAACAATCATATCTCATAACTTATTCGACCAGCAAATTTGTGGACAACACCGGCTGTGGTCACGAAGAAGAACTTGACCAACAATGAACAACATATATTTTACTGTTTCACATTCTCTGTGACTGCCAGTAAAATGTCTTGAGCCACATATAAACACTGAATGAACTTCCAACTCACAAGTTAAACATTACAAATCAACGTGGCTAATGTTCGGTCTCCGACAAAGCACTTATGCATATCGATGCTGTCTCAAAACGCCGCATCGATGCACTCTAAAAGTTAAGCTATTTGAATTCACAAAGATATTTATCATTTCCGTTTATGCCTTATTTGTACCTATCACATTTTTCACTGCTTAATGAAACAGACCAGATGAACTTCACGTTCTTAGGTTAAATGAGAAAACTACGACATAAAATTGCACAGACATTTCCTATTAAAAATTCGATATTTACGATTTTAAGTTTGTTATGCTTGTTAAGTTTTGGCTGGCAAACCCATGCTTGGAATTTGTATTAAGATGAACTAAAGCAGTACATTCAAGAAGTAGGCTGTAACTATCTACATCTGATCGTTGATTTGCGCGTAGCCCGAAAACGGATCCCTAAATTGAAAACGAAATTGAACCCAAATTATTTCTGCTGTACTATTGGAGAAAATTCATGACTAATTACAATAGACAAACCTCAGTCGTTCACGGTAGTAGTCTTGCCCAACAAATCCATGGTTTCCCAACGTGGCCAACACGGTCAAAGGTGAACCGTCACGCAAGTAGGCCGGGTCGAGATTGGCTACTCTCGCCGCAGACGATTAATGACGGATTAGCTCAATGAAACAAAAACAGAGTGGGCAGGTTATGGAGAACAAATGTCAGGTTGGTGGGAGAAAATAAGGATTGCAAACGGTGGGAACGAATTTCTCAGTTCAGAGGGCAACAAGTTGACAAAAACTACGTAAGACTTCAAATTCGGCACTTTTTTTTCCAAATTTCGATAGACTTTTTATAAGTTTAGCTAGAACTTGAGACTCTTCAGCGTCACCATTCTTTCTGTTAATAAATTAGATAATCGATTATGAAGTCGGTATCTTGCTACTGCAAAATAATTCGTAAACCAAAATGCAGGGAAACTAGTGAGCATTTTTTCGTTCCCGTGAAAAGAGTCGATATTCATGGGATAACCAGGTTGTGAGTAAAAACGATTAAATTGTTTCACATGAGCAAAGTGGAGAAAGAGTAATGAAATATAAACCAAGGCGGGTATTTTATACACAATAGTACTGTACTAATTTGTGAATTTTGTTCGTGGTCATACACAAGTACCAATTTTATAATTTTAATAACGACTCGTTCACTAATAAGGATATAGTGTCTGAAATTATTGAAAAGTTGTTCTAAGCCAAATCCAAAACCCAAGGACATACCAAACCAAAAAAGACAGACATTCAGCTTAACAATGAGGGAATTTCCGCTTTAGTTTTTTTGATGGATTTGCTTTTGTATGAAACTATCATTATTTTTATGACCGCAAGCGAAAGGTAGGACGCTTATTGACAGAAAACTGAAGTGACGATGAGGAATCAATGCAATATACCAAAGCCTTATGAGATGGTTCGTCATGAAGCACTAACAGTTTTCCAACTAGCCTACAGTCGACAGTTGTGGAGTCTAACAAAAAATCACTGAGAACTTTGAAAGGAAATTTCACAAAAATGAACGGACTATGTTACTATTCTGTGTGACACAAAATCCTGTCGTAATTCGCTGAAAATAAGCCTTTGGGGGGCATTATTTTTCTCATTTACCCCGCAAGGAACCACTCAGGATAAAGTTTAACGCATAACTTCCAGTTTCTCCAATGCAGTGTTGATTTCATTTGCCAGTTTTGTAACGAGATCAGCACTCGGTAGGTGAACGGTGGTTGTATAACTGAGCAGTCGTTTTACTTCTACTTAGTCTACTTTGTTCAAGATGATTGTTATCTCTCCATTCATATCTTGTAAGATGATGGTGCCATCGATGTTAGAAGGCTTGTGCATTTTGGTTCCAGTGACTGTCAACCAGATAGTGGGTAATTGTTTTAACTTCATTGAATCTTAACAATTCCGCATACGTTGGGGAATTAAAATCACTACTCGTGAATAAGTGTTAGATTGTTAGGTCCCTATCATCAATTCCACGAAAAACGGTTGACAGACGTGACAACCTGAGAATAAAGGAGGCATAAACTCTTATTGAATATCCTGATGAATTTACCAGTGCAGATGAATTACAGCTTCTATCTTCTTGTATAACATTATTTATGTGGACTAGAGTGCTCAGTTGGCAGGCTATATACTACCCCGGTTGGTGTAGGTGATTCGAATTAGTGCGGATATAAGAGAACACAGATGAAACACACTAGACAATCTTAATAGTTGCAAACTTATTTCGGTGTTGCTGCATTCATTTTTGAACTAATCCTAATTAAGTACATTTTAGTCGCTTTTTTGCGATGCATTTTAATGACATTGGGAACCAGGTGATTATTCGAACATAAAAAGCTAAATGTGTAAACTGCTGACATTATTAGTACTAAAAAATGCTGGACAGTGATTCCTAAACTATTCACAATGGAGACAGCAATTCGGAACAAAATGACTCAAGTACATGGTGAAGGATTGTAGTTACGACAAAGTGAACATATCATCATCATTATAAACAACAATACATCAGTGATTCACACTGATTCTTAACTGTCAAGTAACCACGAAGAAGAAGAAAGCAAACCCTGTATAGGAAGGGAGAAGAAAAATAAGAGAGGACATAACTACTAAAAAAGTAGCTAGGTCTATATTCAAACATTCAACATCAAGATGCCCACATCTTGCAAACAAACAACAAAGCTGTAAGTGAAAGTAAGACGATATCAGCAAGACAGCTTCCTTATGGCTTTCACTACCCCGGTTCATTAAATTCGCTCACTTCACAGATAATTTGGTGAAACAACAACATTCACGCCATTGAGCTTGGCTAGCCGCCATTTCACCTGACGTCTCTAGCCATCGACTCTGGGAGTCGCGAAGGCTGTAATCCGGGAGACGAACCCGGTCTACGGTGGCCAACCATTTTGTGAACGATTTCATTTCTCTACATCATCTATCCACCTCGCATAGCTAGTCACAGCTTTTACATAAAAACCGACTTTAAACCAGTCCACAAACTAAAATCCATAGGGGATGGCTGAAAGTTCTATCTTAGTGCAATAAAATGTGAATAGTTTTTAATTTCTGTTACGTTGCAATGATGTATTAATTTTGACGCTGCATGCATACTGTACTTAAGTGTGAGCACTGACAGCTAGTCATACTAAATTCTCTAATCATCTAAAAAAAATTAAAATGATGTAGGAAAATGACGACCTTAATCAAGCAATAAAAACAGTGGAAGAAAAAAGTCCTTAGCTTTATACTACACACCATTTAAACATCCAGTAAGAGTGCACTGTTTCCAACGTATGCATTTACAGTCAGTTTAAATTTAATTCCGATTTATCCTAGGGCTGATGGTATGTGATTTGATATGCGTGTAAACAGTGGTTTGTATATCGGCGGTAATAAGTTGAAATGAATCTACTAAGTTATTGAAAATATTAGACAACGAACTACATTGTAACAAAAGGCCAATAAGAGACAAAACTTCCAATCACTTGTCTAATAAGACAGCGTAACCACAAGCGGTGTGATAGAAGTTAACAGACATAGCTTGTTTTGTAGAGACAAAATAGGTCCGAATTATCCGAAAAAATCAAATCAGTTATATAAGGGTTAATAGTTAAAGATCAGTATAGTGTTACGCTACTTGATAATTAGGAACACCACAGGTCTGATATTAACCGTCAAAATGGTTCACATTTTACTCCTCTTTAGATATAATTCGTTTGAAGATCCAGGTGGTACAATTCAAAAGTTTCATCATGGAACACATTATTCGAGTGCAGCTGGCGTGTTGCATTATCTTGTTCGGTTGGAACCTTTCACTACCTTTCATATTCAGCTGCATGGTAATCGGTGAGTTTATGTTGTGTATTGAACCTTAAGTAAGATCGACAGTTTGAGCTACGCCTTGACTAATTTCTTTTAACCGGTGCTTTTTCATGTGAAAACGTTTATTTCGAAATACACTCAGTGAGCTAACCTGGACTAGGAAATCAGCGGATTTGAATGATCGCGTTGCCGCTACGTAATGATGAGGGAATTGATGTCCGTAATTTTAATGACTAAAATCAAAAATTTCACAGAGGTGTGACGGTTCCTCGCATAAGCTCTCTATACGGATGCATTGTTAGGCTATTAACATCACATTTATCCAAGGCAAGTATCACTGGAGGGTACAAGAAATCGCATAGCTTTGTTAATGACAGAATTCCTACACTGTTTGCTTTCTAGCTACTGGCGAGAAATTAGCTGGTCAAACAACACCTGAGATTAGGTGACCGCTCATTTTTTTATATTGGCCTATTTCCGGTCACTTCCAGTGTTTGCCTATACAGGCATTGTGTTGACAGTGATACAGTACTGTTAAAATGTAGCTACCGTGTTCTTTGTTTGACAATTCAAGCAGATTTTCAGGTATAGTATATACCCATCTGTCTTTCTTTGGATGAAACGTATACCATTTTTCTTTGTGCTCTGTTTTCCTTAGCTGTGCTCGCTGGAGCTTTTGATGAAGACTATTCGTTTAGTCTGACATTACAGTACCTTCTTTAGGTCATCGCCCCTTGAATATCCCATTGTAATTATACACGTGCTGAAGTGTTACGTGTTTTTCACTGCAGTATTGATCATTGTGTGTTATAGAAACCGATGAAGTGGATCACTACATAATCTTTCCAATAGATTCGTCCAAACTGGCTGGAAGAGAATCATTCTGCCTCTTAGTTTAAAAACCACCGAATGACCTAACCACAAAACGACGCTTATTCTGGTCAAAAGTTGCCAGATTTTACAAAATATAACGATACAAATTAATGGCGTCAAAAGCCAGTTGACTGTTCCTGTGTTTAGCTGCAAAGTACACCAAATGATTAACGGACACACTTGTAGCCAAGTATGTCATATGATATTTGTTAAAATATGACGGTGTGATACCTCCGTTTGATGTTTTTTTATTAGCTACGAAGCATCCTGAAGCAACTAGGACAACAATCTCATGTTAACAGGATTAACCATGTTGAGGCGGTTCACTTTATTGAAACATCGTTTTACTTGAAAAACTGTCGGGGAAACCGAAATTGAGAGCTGGCTTGCCTTACTTAGAAAGCACCAGATTTCACATGCGGTTGCCGCCAGTTGGCTTAGTACCTTCTACTTTCGAACATCTGTTTGAATTCCTTGATATCTTCTTGAAGTTTACCTCGTGATATTTTGCTGTGGAAATATAAAGATTCGTTGATGGGAAATTTATTTCCAAGACAGTCATATTCTTTAACCCAATACCAAAGTCTATTTTGAGATATTACAGGTGTAAAGCTTATTCTGCAATGCTACTGATTCAATAACAAGTCTCTAAACAACATATGCCACGTTATTCGTTGTCTACTTCCGCCAACATAGCAGTTCCATTCAATCTGCCGAGTCATGAAACGTTAATATCAGTGTATATGTTCAACACTTACTGCCAACGTCTTTATATGGACTCATTTGCCCCCAGCTCTATTGTTTGACCTCTCTCACAAAGAGACGATGTTGCAAGTCTCGGGGAACGCCGTTCCAGATAAGCAGATACAACTTAGTTGAATGAAACAGATGAGGTTTAAGATTTGGGTCAGCTTATGAAACTCTTTCAGAATGAAGTTATTTGCTAACCGCACTGCTTGAAAACCGGTTTTATAGACCCTTTAAAACAGTTATGCCCCTAGAGTAATTTGAACAAAACAGTTAGAAGACAAACTGGTATGTATGCAGACCTTGTTCCGTATATTAAAGATTTTGCAAAAGAAGACCATATTTACTGAATAATTACTATCAGTTTGGTACGTCAACAGTATCCCTCTGACGTGTGCCAGTATTCAGCTGTACACCGTGGGCATCTTTAGAATCGCCATATTCCATAAACCAGCTGGGCGGGGAAAAGCTGACAGCGGAGCACTTGACGTTTCGAAAACTTGAAACATTTTAAACTGAGATTGCTGCTCAAAACCAGGAGCAAACAACCGCGAACATACGCAAGTGACAGTAAACAGCTAGCCTCATTCTTATCCATTATGTCTAGCCTCTCACAACGACTTTCAACAGGCGTCAGAAGTACAATTTTTCAACACATCTTAGACTTTTGCGCTCGTTTTCCAAAAGATTTTCTACTCGCACTGCGCTACCAGCTTTTTTTACCTGTTCATCACAATCTACGTTCTGGACATGAACCTGGTTTGAATGCATTATCAGTTCTCCAGGTTTGAGACGTGGCTAAGTAAACAAAAGTGCTATCGTCCTCGCAATGACCAAGATTGTAATATACATCTTCAGTATTGATATAGGTAATGCCACCTGTTTTTGTAACGAAAACAGTGATACTCATAATGGAAGCAGTGGTAGCTATCATTCCCCGGTACGTTGGAAACGGAGAGCGATAGTCGGGAATGTATATGTGCCTTGATAAATAGATTGAGAATAACACAACGTTATGAGCAAGTTGTAATACTCTACGTTTCAACCACCTCGGGTGGCCTTCCTCAGGAGTGTTGTAATCGAAATCACACTAACAAAGGAACAGAGGTCACGTGACCTCTGTTCCTTTGTTAGTGTGATTTCGATTACAACACTCCTGAGGAAGGCCACCCGAGGTGGTTGAAACGTAGAGTATTACAACTTGCTCATAACGTTGTGTTATTCTCAATCTATTTATCAATAACATGTTAAACACGACGCCCAAACTGTTTGACTTCATTCGTACAAAATTTGGTGCGGATATCTTATATATGTGCCTTGTTTCGAACAGGTTAACAAAGATCAGTTATGTACAGTTGACAAATGAGGCTGAGATATGTCAGTCATGTGAAGTAGTGTGTATAGTTGTTGTGGTGTATAGTCGGTAGGATATTGGAGAGCTAACACATGTTTCAAGAATTGAAAGCTAAGCCAAATGACTAGTTGGATATCAGTAAAGCGTTTTATGAAGAAAGCTGGATAAATTGTGGAAGGTTTTGGCACGGTTGGGATTGTCCGGTCACGTGTCAAAATCAGCCTCAGAGTGAGATGACGACAGGAACGCTGTTTCAATTAGGGAAAGAATTGATATTGTCTACAGGAACACCTTGATCAATGATTTGGCGAGCTTAAAACCGGAAACTTTTCGCATTTAGTCCATTGGGTCGAACATTAATAAGAACGATTGAGGAATGGGTTGCTTCAACACATGTTGAAGTTAGCGGCAGAGAAAACAGCTTGATCATTAAGGAAACGACTGTCCTGTTGATCTATCGTCAAGGAAAGGAAAAGGTGGAAACGAAATCACTACTAATCTGGTATGTCGCAAAGCCAAACTTTTTTGGTTAACACTGTGAATAAATGCGGAGTAATTACTACTAACAATTTCATGAGGCACTGTTTCACTGTATCCACAATGATCAGATAAACGATCCTTGAAGTTCGTTTTCTGGCTGCAACAAGTGCTATGTTAGACTTGAAGTTGAGGTTCTCGACCAACTACGGCTCTTTAACTGTTGTGTCAAATTAAGATATTATCGTTGTAGCGAAAATTGGTTACATTTCGTCACTTTTGTTAATTGAGAAAAATAACCGGAACCGTTCCTTATACGTGGGTTTTTGAAGATTGAGTGAAGTAATGCAAAATTTGGCAAGA